>PVJH01011454.1:0-68712 GCA_004026705.1 Nesogale talazaci | reverse complement strand
GCGTTGTTGAGATGGAGCTACAGGATCCTGAAGGGGAAAAGGGAGAACACACTGTGGGGAAAACACTGGAGAGATACCTTCTCAACCATGCTGACCTTGGAAACAGAGATCCAAGTATCTTAAGTAGCTGGACTAAATATTCAAGGGCATCTTGTAGAGGAGCGGGTTTTTTCCTTGGTCACAGATGCACTTTCTCCCTTCTCCTGCCTCTTCCTTGTCACACCTAGTTTTGTGACTCTAATATTCACTTTTCTAAATGCCTGGGCTTCATCCGGTGGATGCCTACTCAGAGTAGAGTAGATCTACCTGCCTGGGTTTTACAGGGTTCTGGATGTTTCGGGAAGCACACCGCTCCAACGTTCTTCCACTCAGCAGGTTGGTGGGTTTGAGTCATTGGCATGCTGGTTGGATCTTTAGAGTGTCATCACCATTGTGCCACCTGAAATCACTATAGTCTCTCTTATCAAATGTAATTCCTGAGCTCATTGGCATATTAATCCCACAAACCTTATCATAAAGTTTTTGACAGCTTTAACATCAACCATCTGAATGAATTGCTCTATGGTCTCAAGTATAAAATTCCAGAAATGGAGACCCTACCTTCAATATGATGGCTCCCTGAAAACTGTAAGCCTGTGCTCTAGTATGGCTTTCTTTCAAAGGCAGCCTCACACACTGCTTTCCTTGGTTTGCCAGATTGGCCTGTAACTTCCAAACAAGGTTTAATAGCTGAAGTCCAACTGCTCTTAATGGAGAACAATTTCAATGGAAGTATTGCAGAATGCATCAAGCATAGAAGGGGACCCAAAAGGCAAGGGTTTGGATGGTGTTTTAATGTACATTTGGCAGTAGGGAGCCCTAGACTCACAATTAAGCTGAAATTTAACGCTAGTCTCCTCCCAGTCACTTTGTCTCCACTAATACAAGTTTATAAATGAAGGCCTAACCCACTTTTTCAGGGAAACTTTCTGCGAAGGCATAGTCAAAGAAAAATGACACCATGAGGATTTAGCTATAGAGAAGATATTTTAAAGCTCTTTGCTATTAGACTAAATGGCTATCATCATTACATACAGTGGTGATCACTGCAGCATGGCCTAGTGAATAAGAAATAGAAGGAGACAAGTAGAAGAGGCATTCATTCCAATTCAACCTCTTTCATTAGGTAATGAGCACTTTCCCACAAATGACACCAGCTAAGCCCCATTTCCAATGCTTAAATGATTAAAATAATTAGTTGACTGGCTTCACAAAAGGTATACATGGAATAAATAGGTAAGAAAAAGAGTCATAAGTACAATGGGTTCTATTTTAAAAGATAAGCTGCTTCAATCTGAAGAGTTCAAGAATCATTGTCCACTTGAAATTGAGGTTTACTATATACCTTCTTATAAGGAAGGAAGGCTTGCTGTGTACTCCATATAGCCTCATTTATAATCTAGCTCCCAAATTAATAATTTATAGAAAGCAATCTTATGAAAGAAAATAGGATTCTACTTTTAAAACAGTAAAAGACAAGCATCACACCCCAATTCTTTCACAAGACCACACCATTTGAAGAGGCGGCATTCTATACACTTCCAAATAAGGTGATTTAATTTTCTGGCAATTTTTACCTCTCTCATTCATTGTTGAAAAAAAATTAAGGCTGGAGCTCTAGTAGTAGAGTACTAGGGCTGCCTAAACTCAGACAAGCTGAGCCAAAGTAAATTTACATTTTTCTTCTACTTTTGGACAAGAGTGTATACACCCAACGAATCAACTGTTTTGTCCCAGACTCTTCATTTAGGGTAATAGCCATGAGCTCATGCATATCAGAATTCTTTCTACTGCAAAGTATTTGTTGGAATAAAGCCTACTCAACCACTAATGATCTCCAGATGTGGAAAAATATTCTATAGCTATTAAAGAGTCGGAATTCCACTTCCATTGCTGCATCTCAGGCTCAGGTCTACATCATACTCATTTTGATGGATAATAGATGTTTTCATATTTTGAGAGACAGAAAGGCAATCATTTTTAGGAAATCACTGAGTTGTACCACATTCCTTAAAACTTCAACAGGCGTCACTTCACTTTCCCACTTACTGACATGCTTATACCCATTCACTCTTACATCTATGGAATGTGTATTGAGAACTCACTGTGCATCGAATATTGTGCTAGGCTATAGTGGTACAAGATGGGCTAAGGCAATATCTGATTCCAGGGAGTTCATAGTACAGTTCCATAGGATGTTAAATGAAGGGGTTAAATGTAAAAGAGTGTGGTAAGTACCAGGTGGCTGGCTTAAGGTGGTCAAGATTGGCCTTCTGGCTGAGCATGATTGTGAGACAAGAGGAAAGTAAAAGGAAAGAACTGGGAAGCAAAGGGCATTCAGAGATGTCTAAATACAGGCATTTACATATATAAATACATATATGATGATAGGAAAATAGATCTATGTGCATATATTTATAAGTTTCGTATTAAGGTAGAAGATGGACCTTGGGCCTCCACTCAAGTACTCCTTCATTGCAAAAACACTTCGTTCTATTACACTGGCATTCCATGATGCTCATCTTTCTTATACAATCACTGAAGAAAAATGGATGCATAAGCAAATGTAGTGAAGAGAGCTTATGGTGCCAACTATCAAAAGATATAGCATCTGGGGTCTTAAAGGCTTGAAGGTAAGCAAACAGCCATGTCACTGAGAAGCAACAAAACCCATATGGAAGAAGCATACCAGCCTGTGTGCTCACGAGGTGTCAAAGGGATTAGATATCAGGCATCAAAGAACTAAAAATTATACCATTATAAATGAGGGAAAGTACAGATTGGGGACCCAAAGCCTATCTGTTGGCAACTGGACTTCCCCTTACAGAAGGGTCACAGGGAGAAGATGAGCTAGTCAGGGTGCAGTGTCCCAACAATGAGGCATGCAACTTTTCTTTAGTTATTTAATGCTTCTTCCCCGTCACTATCATGATCCTAATTCTACCTTACAAATCTTGGTAAACCAGAGGATGTACACTGGTACAGATATGAACTAGAAACACAGGAAATACAGGACAGATGATCAGTTCGGGATCAGTGGTGACAGTGGCGATACCAGGAGAGTGGGAAGAAGGTGGCATAGAAAGTGGGAACTGATTACATATAGTAATCTACATATAGTAAAGAATCTACATTATAACTTCTCCCAGGGAGATGGACAACAGAAAAGTGGGTGAAGGGAGACACTGGACAGTGTATGATATGACAAAATAATAATAATTTATCAAAGTTTCATGAGGGAGAGAGTATAGGAAGGGAAGGAAAAAATGAGGAGCTAATACCAAGGACTGAAGTGGAAAGCAAATGTTTTGAAAATGATGATGGCCACACATGTACAAATGTGCTTCACACAATGGATTGTGTGGATTGTGATGAGTTGTACAAACCCCTAATAAAATGATTTTTAAAAAGAAAAAGAACAAAAGAATCACCTTCTGGAATATTCTTCTTGAGTTTTGAAGGATAAGTGGTCATCAGTTATCAATATGAGTGAAGAGGGATACTGTGGCTTGAAAGGCATCCACTATCTCTGAACCATGAGAAAGTTGAGAGGAGTTTATAGGATATATCTTTTAAAGGTACACAGAAATATATTCAAAGTGTGATAGTTAGGTTTATGTCAAATTGACAGGATCAGGACTGGATCAATAGTTTGGCAGTTATGACTTAATAACCCCCTACAATGTGATCTAACACAATGTAATCAATCCCATGAAGGACTCTGTTTGAGCAATTAATCAATTGTAGAAGCTTGGAGTGTAATGTAGCACTTATTCTCAGAGCATAGCCTGGGTGCAATCAAAAAAGATTTTTTCCTTGAAGAGGGCCTGCTATCTATATAAGTGCATATTATGGAAAATGTATTTTCTGTTTTATGGGTTTGAACCCAGTATATGAGTCTCTACCTCCAGCTCTTTGAATTTAAGCCAACACACTGCCATATTGCTTACTCATCCCTGGAGCTGCCATTTGACCTGTCAGCTTTGGCTTCTTTCCTCACTCCCACCACAAGCTGGAGATGGTGGCCCTGGAGTCATTCATCTCCAAGGCAAATTCCCTGTGGTCTCTGTCAAGTTTGGGTTCATGGGTCCCTGAAGCTACTTAAATTAGGAGAAGTTTCCAGGTTAAAATATGACCCATAAACTTGGAAACTGCCTGACTTTAGTCCAGATTTGTCTGCATCTACATTTATGTGAGCCATTTTCTTGATCTAAATTTCTATACATATAAGTATCACTGGCTTTCCTTCTCTGAAGAACCCAGCCTAAGTCACAATGCACAGCATTATGTTTTCTATATGGATATAAAGAAGACAACACCTCACAGAATCCAGTCTTCAGACAGTCCAAGAATGTCTCATTTTGGATCAGATATAGAAATGATGTATACATTTTACTAAGTGTCAATTTCACAGCCAAGGTTTGATGCAGACATATATTCATTGAAGTAAAATACAAGCTTCAATATCTTTTTTACAGTGTAGAATCTGAAGTGGGAGAAATAACGTTTTCTTAAGCAATTGAGAAATACTGTTTCCATTTCACAGATGAGAAAATTCAAGGATAAAGGTCAACAAGGTGTAACTCTGTCCTAGTATATCTGCTAGAAGCAGCATTTAAATTTACTAAAACAAGATAACCATGACTTTACAATGAATTATAAGGCATCATGATCACAGGCATATATTTGTGAAAAAACACATTCTTGGTATAACTTTCTTTCGTACTGCCATCAAATTCATGCTGACTTGTAGCAAGCCCTGTGGGTTCCTTGGACTGCAACTCAGGATTAGGCAGCCCATAGAATGCAATCCCTAGGGGCATGCACAGAGTTCCAGCAAGATGGAAAGCAAATGGACAGAGAAAGAGAAGAGGACCCCAGTGTCTCCCTTACTAAAAAGACCACCCCTCCCAGGAGACACCATAAAACTGACTGACAGGTTGGACTCCACCTCTCCACAAATGTAGGTTTGCATAAAATCAAAGTACCAGAGTGGGTGTTATTAGACAAATACTGATACTTTTTTTAAACACTGATAAGATGCATTTCATTCCTGTCATTCTTGGATTATGAAACATGGTTTACAAATAAAAATAACTTATTTTCCCACTCATTTGGGGGGAGTACAGATGGAAGAATAGAATAAAAACTTTTCATTGTGACTAGGTGATGATTTACAGAACAGACCATGAGAATCATATTGAACAATTTAACCACATTGGGTTTCAACTCATCCATTTCACTCCCCTCAACATCTCTTCACTTATCCCACTTTTCCCCAAGTTTCCATATCTCCTTTCTTTTCTTTCTTACTCTTCTCTCCTTGGGTAAATTCTGTCCTTCTCATAAAAATGGTTGCTTATTTTATGATTTCTGTTCCAGACCTAAATGGTGTCTAAGGATAGTAATTTCAGGGGTCCCACCAACTTCTATCCAACCAATAAACTTGATATATTTTTTTTCTTTTTTGAGTTCTAGTCCACATTTTTCTTTTCTTTTTTTTTGGGGGGGGGGCGGGTATCACTGCTCTCTGGTGGGAGTGGGAGGCCCAGCCTTGCTCCTAGAAAGCTGCTACTGGATTTGAACTGCCTAGTCAGTCGGCCGCAGTCCCGCATTCAATCACTACGCCATCGGGGCTCAATCCATTTTTCTTTCATTCTCTCTAGACCAGTGATTCCAAAACTTCCTAAAGCTGTGACCCTTTAATACAGTCCCTCATGCTGTAGTGACCCACCACACATAAAATTATTTTCATTGCTACTTCATAACTGTAATTTTTCTACTGTTATGAATTGTGCAACCCCTTTGAAAAGCAACCCAAAGGGGTTGCTACCCACAGGTTGAGACCTGCCGATTTAAACCTTCTAATGTGATCCTGGTCAGTGCAGTAAGCAGTGGAAGCCAAGCACCATCTAGTTCTTCTGGTCTCAGGGTTTTGGAAACTGATGTTTGCATGGTGCATTAGTTCACTGAATGAATGGTTTCCATGTGTGTTTCCATTTTAATCAGTCATCTTCCCTTTAGATCAGCAGTTCTCAACCTGAGGGTCATGAACCCATTGAGAATTGAATGACCCTTTCACAGGAGTTGCCTGATTCATAACAGTGGCAAAGTGACAATTATGAAGTGGCAGCAGAAATAATTCTATGGTTGGGAGGTCACCATAATGTAAGGAACTGTACAAATGGCTGCGGCATTAGTAAGTTTGAGAACCACTGCTTTAGATTGTGTGGTAGTTACATAATCTGCTGTCAATTTGAGAGGATTATGAGTGAAGGGGTGGAGTCTGGTTTATCAATCAAGATATAACCAATGAGGTCTCTGTGTGGGCATGGCCTTCCCCTAAGGGTTCTGAGAATTCTGGTATTTCCTCTCTTCTCAATCCCTTGGAGATGCTCTACTAACAAGACACGTGGCACTATGGTAATAGATCCCATGCCCTGGGAACTGGAGAAGCCATGCAGAGACTTTTGCCAGTGCTGAGATGCTTATACCACCACTGGCTCCAGAAGATTTCCAACTCTATGACCTGTGATTGTCCTGCATTCTGTGTCAAACTCTCTCTTATACACATATGAGTTTCTATGGACTTGTTTCTAGTCTACCTGGACAAACACAGATGGGGAGAGAATAATACTTGCACTTTAGATCACTTCTAATGATGACTGAAGACCTCAATCACTACTCGGTGGTAAAATAATCTTTGTGCATTGAAGGTATGTCAACCAGGATATATATAGCTTAGTCTGAGGGTTTAGGCACAAATTGCTCCATGATGTAGAAGATGCTTTGAAAAGGGTGGGTGGGGGGGCGCGCTGATGGGTATGGGGTACTCCAAGCCAAATGTCTAAACAGTTGCCATAAGGAAATTCCTCCAGGTTCCCCATGTCTATTCCGCTTGCTGCAATCTCAGTATTCCCACCTGAATGCTTCTCCTCAGAATGGAGAATACTACATTCAAGAAAACTACACACAAGGGAACTATCGTCTAGTAGACATCATCTGACTTGGGTAAAATTTACATGAATTTGAATCTCTGCACAATTGATAGTTTTTGCATCACTCTTTCCAATATAGCCTCAAATTTTATATTTGTGAAAGTGACCTGGGGGCTTAGATATAAATATTTATGGAGCATTTACCATCGAGTTTTAGCACATCCAAGTGTGTGCATATTTGTTCCTACATGGTTGCTGTTGTGTGCTCTTGGGTCCATTCCACCCCACAGTGACCATTGAGGTCAGAGTACAACTTCTCCATAGGGTTTTCTAGGATGTAATCTTTACAGGAGCAAATATCCAGGATTTTTACATCCCCCCCCCCCCATGGATATAATGGTTGTGTCTAAAGACTCTACCTTTCAGTTAGGAGATAAATGTATAACCATTGTGGCATCATGATTCCTTATAAGTTCTTATAATAGCCTATAATTCCTATGACTTATCTGAAAAATGAGACAACTTTTGGGGATATGAAGACATTAGTTAACTTGCACAAGCTCACACACCTAGAAATGCAGAAGGAGACATCAAACCTAAGCAACCAGAGTCCACCACCTGCAATATAAAACATTACAGACTTTGCCTCTCTGGAGGAATATTATAACCATTCTGAAATTCATTTTCTTTATATTAAAGATAATTCACACATGGTGAAGTGGTTTTGTATATACAAAGTCTTCTTATTCTTACCTTTTGTGGATCTGACATGAACCATCTGAAGTGAGAACCAGTTCTCCATTTGAAGAAATGACTGTTTCAGAGGAGTAGACATGTCTTGGGTCCTGAACTCCTAGGGTCTGACATGCTCTAGGTCATCTGACTTGCTCTCTATTTATAAGGTGAACTCCTTTCCTTACTACATGGTAGTTCATCTTTCTTTCTTTTTTACTGCCCAAGTAAAGTAAGAATAGAGACATCCCACTAGGGCCATTCTCACACATTGCTCTGACCTGTTCCGGATCTATAATTTGGTTAAGGAGATAGCTAGGTGACAGCACGGTCATGCTGAGAAAGGCAGTAGTTGAAAAGTGTTGTCACACTCCTGGTACACAAATACTATCACTGGCAAATGGGAACTGAACTCTAAAGTTAGTCTGACTACAACCTATATGCCCTAAGTGAGAAGCCATGCTCCTGAAATCAAGAAGTTGACACTATGACAAATTGTGATTTATGGGAGTATAAACAAGAAATAGAAGTGTCTGTGCTGCACATATTAGAGCCATGTTAATCCAGGCTGGGTTACTCAGAGATACATACATGTAAATATCTGTCAGCAATGGAAACGGTGGCTCAAACCACTTCAGACAGAGTCTCCTATGTAACCAAATCACAATCACAAATACTTGTGAGTAAGCCTGATCAGAAACCGGAATGAGGAAAGTGTTGTTGCATAGAAACATTTTGCATATTCCAAGGAAGGAGTTGGTTAGAGCATGGGAGCAAATGCCCAGGGCTGGCAATCAAAATGCCTGAAATCATTTTCTATTTTAGGACTGATTTGTGATGACCTCTAATGCAAGGCAATTTTACCTCTCTAGTATTACTTAATTTTCTATCACCTAGGAATTATAGACACGTGCTACTTGTTTTGAGCGTTTAATGCAAAGCTCATGTGAGAGAGACATTTACTAGAAAACAAAAAATAATCATGAGTCTAAGGGGTTAAGTACTCTAAGCAATAGCATACGTTTCTCCTGGATGGACAACAGTTCTTTATATCTCTGGGAATAAATATTTACTGACAGCATATATTGCACTAGGTATTATGCTCAGCATTTCTTGCAGTTAATATCACCTGGTTTTACAAATCTTGATAGTGTGTCATTATCATTTTACTGAACAGAAAATTCAGGTTCAAGGAGGTTAAGTATCTTTCTTAAAATCATATAGCTAACAAATTACAGAAAATGAATTCAAAACTAGGTCTGTCTACCACAAACGTGAATGGAAAGAAGATGAACTTAGATCACCTTTCCCTCCACCTCCTCCTCCTCTTCCTATTCCTCCTCCTTACTCATCATCACCATCATTCTTTTACTGGAGTGAAAGCTAGACACTTTTCTTGGTTTGAGCAAATCACTTGGTCTTTCTTTCTTCAGCATCCATATATTTAAAGTATAAATTGATTTTATCAGGCTGTCTTTGAGGTTCTTTCCAGATCCTAATTTTGAGTGATATAAATTCTACAAGCTTACTCTGTATAAGTCAAAAAGAAAGACAAAAATAAAAATCACTACCTTCTAAGGGCATAACATTTAGAAAGTGTCTAGAAAAGCTAGAATCCCTAACATAAATTAATTAGAAAGGAAATACAAGGAAATATGTAAATAGTATTGTTATAGGCCCTATCTATTGATAATTTGAACAGTTAGCCCACCCTTACCTCTTTGTCAGCCCACCCTTTCCTTCTTGACTAGTGATATATCCTCTACTTTTACAATTTATTTTCAAAGCCCAATCTTCAAATACCACTTCCTTCAAAGTCCTTTTGCCCCAACTAGGCAACACTTCACTACATTTTAAATTGTTATAGATTCTGATTGGCTTGTATGGCAATGTAGGTGCAACGGGTCCCCTCTCTTTAGACTGGTGTTAGGGTGTTTACTGCCAATTCTGAAGCCTGACTCAACTATTGATTAGCCAAGGATCTCCCTAAATCTTCACTTCTTCTCTAATGATTATATCTGCATCTCCCCTTCCAATTACTTTGCTCACCTTTTTAAAACCAGACATTTGCTTATTTGTTTTATTCTCTTTGGAAGAGAATAGAATCCAAGGGTAGGGATCATCCTCACCTCCATCCACTTAACACCCAACACCCAGCCCTTTCCAACCTGACACACATTTCTGTTTGTTTATGTCAGGAGTCTTGCTAAATTGGTATAAGTCTATACCAACTGTCTCCAGAAGCCTGCTATGAATGATCAGCAAAGTAAATTCAACAATGAAAAAGGCTGTCGGAGTCTCTCTCTCTCTCTCTCTCTCTCTCTCTCTCTCTCTCGTCTTCTTTCTCCTCTCCAACCTTTACATCTCCAGTTACCATTATGGAGAGGAATTTGAAGTCAAAGTCATTTCATCTAAGAAAAGCATCTGTTTTCTGTGGAAACTTCTGTCATTAAGTTCTCTGAGGTAGAGAACCCATTCATGCAATGCTCTTGGCCAATTTGTGCTCTGTGCCTAGAAAAACAATCATCTAGAGCTTGAATTATGAAAGATAAGTGCTCACCAGACCAGCTCTTGTTGTCAAAGTTACCCGGTCACCAAACCTTCCAGAAAGGGAGAATGACTCACCCCCTTCTTTCCAACAAGCTCCCCACTGATAGGACTCTCCCCTGTCACCACAGTTTACGTGACATGGGACAGTGAGCTGGGTTTCCTTTCTGAGGGTTAAAAATCCATTGGAATTATCCTTATATAGGAACCACTGTGTTGAATTTCTTGAATTAGAAATAATTACTTTATGACAGGGTTATGTAGGATATATGATGTAATAATGGTCTCAGTGCAGCTGCCTGTATGGGACCTCATCAGAAAACTACCAAGTCAAGATTTTGGAGTAGTCATGTGGGGAGTAAACTGGTGCTGCCAACTGAAACAAGAAGATGGAGTGTCCACTGAGAAATGTTGAAATGCATTTCATATTTATGGTTTAGTTGAGGAGCCATCAGAATTCCTATAAACAGTCAAGCATTTGGGCCAAGTTCTGGTCCATCACCATCAGGTTACCAAGAGCAACAAGGTAGAGAGACCAGATAGTTACAGCAATAACTCCAGCTTGGAGCAGTGAACACCCTTAGAAACATGAGACCTCAAAATGATTTGCATTTACTATTGCCAGGAGTTACAGTGATCTGTGGGAAAGTATAAAGACAGCTTCTAATAGAAGATTGTTATAGTGCCTCATTGTTTATCATCTCAGAGCCAGCACATGACTGGATCATCAGTGGATCAAGTCTGATTCCCTTATTTTTACACTTCATGCTTCAAAGTTAAATCCATGGCATCAGCGTAACCAGTTCTGAATATTGCTTCCCACTATCTGATAGGCCATGATCTTGGTCACAGAGATTTTCTCTGGCCAAAGATTTTCAAGTTGAGGCTTAGGGTGAATGAGAGGAAGAGACTCTTACAAAATAGTGGTGTGTGATTTCATCCCTCTTCTACAGTTCAGGTAAAAGAAGGCATTGCAGTTTGTGAGACTTGGATTGGTAGGCTTCGAGATGAAGCAAACAAGTCCCCTTGGACAGTAGCCCAAGACCTGAGCTGGGGGACCCCTGCCAACCATCCATGGAGACACATTAAAGGGACCTCACTTCCTATCCAAGTCCCTTCCAACTCAAAGGCTCTCAGAGATCTCTAGAGATGTTTCTAAGACTTCTGTTTCTGGCATAACCACAGGTAAAATCTTTATCGTGATTATAAAAGCCCTGAAGTAAATTCACCCTTTGAATCGATAACTCTGAAGTCAGAGGGGAGCCAAAAACACCTTCCAGGTTGGCTTATCTTTTATGTTGTGTTAACAGTAATGAGTAACTTTTCTGGAATCTTTACTTAGAAAGCCATATTTTCAAGCAATGCAAAAATAAGTCTTGTCATTTTGTCCTTTTTTTATGAGCCTCAGGTCAAAGGAGGTCAGGGTGACTTTCTCAGATGGCTTCCTCCTAACCCTTATGCTTGCTTCTAATCCTATTACCAACTGCCTCTCAGAGAACATGAATGTGAGTTGTATCTGATTTCTTTCTTTCTCGCCAATACTCTACAAAACATAGCAAACTTATCAGTGACTTTTACGGCATGTGGTTTTAGCAGAATTCAATGCTAATGAGATGTGATTGGGTAGAAAATTACAGCAATAGGGTCCTTGATTTCTTGTGGATTTGCAGCATCCAGTTTAACTCTGAATGGGGTTGCCAGGATTTCTGTTATTTAATCATAATCTTTGAGGTTCAAAAAAGGTGCTGTACATATACTTTTTTTTCACACAAAATGATTAAGTATCTTTCACTGGTGAACTCTTTAACTGCCTTTCAAATGATAGAGAGGGGGAGAAAAGTAACAGAGAGATTACAGTTCCATTGTCTCCTCTGAAGACTCATTTATTAACCCCCCTCTCCAACAGAAGCAGAAAGTGATGGAGGATCATGACAATGATGGTGGCCTTATCTAAGACAAACTTATTAAATGAGACAGATTCTTTATTAACTAGTCAGAGTCAAATGATTAAACAGCTTTTCTTTCCATTGAATCCAAAGCAGAAATCAATGTACATTATACACTTGCAGCAGCTGAGATTGCAAAAGACCCAAGGACAGTATAAAGACTCTGATTTACTGAAATCTTTCATCAGGGTAATGGGCAAGAGATGAAGTGCAGTTGGTCCAGAGTACAACTTATATCTTGTTCACTTCTGTATGTTAGAAAAGCTTCTTGAATATACTCTCCAGTTATAGTTTTGCTGTTGCTAAACACTATTCTGTCAGACTAAAGAGAATTGTCTCTACATTCAGTGCATTTTTGAAAATGAGAAGCGACTTTATGGAGCCTTATATATTGTCAGTTGACTGTAGATGGTGCTTCCCCATGAATTTGGTATGTTTTATGGCAGTGCTGTGACTAGGACTTGTGAAATGAAAGCCCTCAGAGACTGGCACTATGAGGCCAGAGAAGAGACTGCAGCTTATGTGCTTGGTTTTTTTTTATGTGTGTGTTAACAAACTCATTGCATCTTTGTGTTAGCGAACTCACTTGATTTTTATGCAAAAATCCGGGAACACAAACAACTTCTGTAAGTTTCTACAACTAGTAGTTCTTCCTATTTCAAATTTAGAGTAATATGTAAAATCATTAAAAAGGAGAAGAAATATAAATCTAAAGTATGATGTTCAATAGTTGAAGGCTTTCCTGAACTTTGTTTGCCAATCAAAGTGATATTACTTACTAGCTTTTTAATATATACTTCAAATCAGCTTATATAAAATTCATCAACAATTGAGTATTTATTATTATGCACCAAACTTCCCCAAATCTTAATGGCATAAAATAAAGGCCACTGTGTTTTGCTCACAATTTTAGACACCTGGAATTTAGCAGAAATTCCAGCTTGTCTATGACCCACAATGACTGCGATCTTAACTATGGTGTCTGGACACTTGGAAATTGTGGGATGACTAATTGGGGCCACCTTTGTCTAGAATCGCTGGGTTCTTTTGCAGGTCTTGTTTTCAAATTTCTTGAGTTTTCTCGGAGCTGCTTTAGTTAGGGCTGGAAGGTTCGGCAGTTTTACATCTTCCATCCATAGTCTGCCTTTACTTTTGATCCAAGAGCCCTGAGAAACTGAGAAGTTTCTCATGGATATCTTAATCTCATATGACCTGCATCACATTAGTATTTAAACAAAGTCACCAAGTTTAACCTTGACTCACCAGGTAAGGAATTGGATGATATTTTTCAAGAGAAGTAATACAGAATTTGTAGCCATTTTTCATGTACTACCAAAGGCATAAGATAATTAGGGACCTTTTGAAAATAAAGACCATACCAAAGAGGGAACAAACAATTACTATAGAAAGCTAGACTAATAATAGCCCCTGCCATAAGCTCAGAATTTAATCATGAGATTCCCAGTGATCAAGTTGAAAAGGTAGGCAGCAGCAACATATAATTCAACTACTATCTCAAGAACCACACTAAAGGCTTACAGACATTTTCTTTTTCAATTAGTACTTTCCAGAGACTCAGTAAGGGCAGCATGTATTATATGTTTTATTCAGTTAGCTTTTATCTAAATCCCCAATAACCTAATTCATTCCTTTGGAGGTAGACATTCGAGAACTGAAATTAATTGCTTAATATAAGGCCTAAGTTTAAGAAGGGGAGAAGAGAAATGAAGATGATCTAAGAGTGAAAATACATACAACACACAAATACACCCCCACAAAGGAGAAAGGAGGAGGGATAAGAGAGAAGAGAAGAAGTTATGAACAGTACTTTGGTCTACCTGGCTTATAAGGCTTCCACAGATCTCAAACTCAGACTCTAATACTTACAGGAATGCATAAACTTACTGAAACAGGTGAAGCAATATGACAATGGAGAGAAGTGGCGGCTTTCCAAATGCAAAAGCACATACTCTGTGTTAAAGTATCAGTGTATTTTTATTAAGTTAGCTATATGCATTGTGTTGACATATATGTGTACATTTTTGGATGATTTCTGGCTGTTGCCACTAGGTTGTAGTCCTTAACTTTTGTATCTGTGGAAAATGTTGTCTCAGTGCTTGTGTTAGTCTGTGTAGACTAGAGAGACAAATTCATAGAGACTCACATGTGAATAAGAAAGAGGTTTATATACAAGAGCAGATGAATATTGAGAAATGGGCCCAGTCCACTCCAGATCAAGTTCATAAGTCTGACATTAGCCCATATGTTCAAATACCAATCTATAAAGTCCTCTTTAGACTCATGAGACACATGCAATGAGGCCAAGTGCAGGATGATCACAGGCCGTTGGGTAGAAATCGCTTGGTGCCAGTGGGGTTGTAAGCATCTCAGCACTGGCAGGGTCTCCACATGGCTTCTCCAGCTTCCAGGGCTGCATCAAGGCAGATCCACGTGGCTTCTCTTCAGGGATGTCATGCAGGGAATGAGCAGAGAGAAAGAGTGTGTTTCCCACATCATTCCAGAATTTTTAGGCGAAGGCCATACCTAAACAAAGGTCTCATTAGTTATATCTTGATTAAAAAAACAGATTCCACCCCTTCACTCATAATCCTTTCAAATTGACATCAGATTATGTAACAACCACTGTGCTCCAGGTGAAAATATCAGACCATGGGTTTTCAAGGGTCCCTTCCCAACAGAAGCGACCCTTCATGATGGTACTGAAGGACCCATCATAGGCAATCATAGAAGTGAGTTCTGCTCCCAATAGCCTATAAGGGAGGACTTAGGTTCCAAATTCTGTCCTCAATTAGTCACTATGAGAGAACTGAGAAGGTGTGTTTTTATGGAACATTAAGGACAAAGTAATGGGTTGTTCCAAGCTACTTTTGAGCTCCTAACTCTTCACCAACTTTCAAATTTTAGAACTGAGAAGTGTATCAGTGTGTTCTGGGAGGCAAGTTACTATTATGCTATTTAACTACCTTTTTAGCTCATGTTTTGAAACACCCAGAAAAAAAGGCACTCTTATCTTTTAAAATAAAGCACATTTTTCTCCTAAAAACATTTTAATGAAAAACAAACTATTTGCTTTCTATAGGTGTAGTCTACTCCTTGCTTTAAAAATTTATCTATGAATGACTGGTTACATATCCAGTTATCTAAAATCCCCCTAGACTAACAAAATCCTTCACTTTTATCTGGACATATGGCTAGTGGCAAGTGACAAAAGCAAGACTTTTTTTAAGTACGTTAGGCAAGTTATTGGGAGGGGCTAGACCCTGGAGAAGGATGTCATGCTTGATAAAGTAGAGGATCATCATAAAAAGAGGTAAACCCTCAAGGAACTGACTGACACAATGACTCCAACAATGGACTCACACATAGAAATGACTTTAAGCATGACACAGGACCATGTTATAAGTAGGTACTCTATGACTACATCTTAATTCAGTTCCCCCTTTGCTATATTTTCATTAATCACCTACTTTTTCCAGTTGTGAGGGTACTTTCCATACCTCTGCCCTCCCTTTATTGAGCTAGACCCACTATTCTCTTTCTATTAAAACATCTATCTTCTATTTTGGTTGGACTTTATGCTCCATGTGCATTTTTCAGGATTGAAGAAAAGAAATGAGCAACACTGTTTTGTCTCCCATAAAAGAGAACTTTGGTTCAATGGACTCCTTTGATGCTTAAATCCAGAGGTAAACAATGGCAGACTTTTCAGACACCAAGATGAAATGTGTTTGGGAAATACTCTACAAACCTAGTGGATCTTTCTCAGGTGTCTAATTTCAATGTAAGTAGCCCTGGTCCCACTGTGTTTACGGTGTTGGGATGCTACCCACATGGTCAGTGGTACCAATTCACCAACGACTCTGGAAGAAAGACTTGGCTGACTGCTCCCTTAAAGATGCACTGTCTTGAAACCAGCTGTGAGTCAAAATTGACACAAAGACCCATTTTCGTTTTATTTTGGGGGGTGGGGGTGGGTATGTGTTAACTCAAATGAAACTAGATGTTAAACTTTTAAAGCTCAGTTGCCCAAATGATGTAGGTTCACAGTACTTTAGATCCTTAATGTTTCCTTTGATGGCCAGTTTGTTCTGATTCATTGACTGGAGAAGATTAGGTGAGATATATGAAATAGGAATTGGTACTCCCTTTATATTGGGGTTGATTATCATGAATAATGGAGGGAACTTTCTTGTAAAATGGCTGTATCTTTTCCATCCATTTATTTATCAATTAGCAACCTGCATTCCATGGGGTAGTGAGGGAAGAAGCTTTAGTTCCATTTCATTAGTATATTTGTCATTCAGTTCTAATTGCAGACATTGCCTTTTTGAATGTAGCATAACAGAGCCAAAGACATCAAGAAAAAATGCGCTCTATAGAAAAGGAAAGAATGCATTTCGTTTTAGAACAAAGAAAATATATTTCAGGTGTGGGTCTTTCACCTAAATTCTTTGGCTTCTAGAATATTTCATCTTCTTCTTCATATGGATAGCTCTAATCCTATGAACTTATAAATCCTACGATTTAGCTACTTTGGTCCACGCTGGAGTTATTCGATGTTGAGCACAAAGGAAACAGACTTATCTCCTTTTAGTGTGGAACTACAGTGCGCTTTCTTGCCAGCAGTTAGACTGACATCCACAGTAATCGAATTGATCATTGTTCATTCCCTGACACAAAGAGCCAGGAATTAAAAGGACCTGTCTTTCATTGTAAAGGCCAACACAATTTTCCCCTTCAGGAAAATTTGTGAAGATTCTGCTGGTCCAATTGATATTATTTTTCTTTTAATGTAAATCTAGTCTCTCTGCAATTCATTGCAAGGCGTCCCAGCATGTACTTAAATAGACACGATGAGAGACCCTTTTTTAATGTAGGTGATATATGCAATGTGTGTTACACATAGATATTATACTACATGGGGTGACTCAAATGTAATGGGGTCTCACAGGAGGTGCCAAAGCCACACATTTCATAAAGATGAAAGAGGGAAGACAAGTATTGGCACACACAAACACAAAAAATTGAGGTTACAGGTGTTTCATATTATCACTTAGAAAAAGTAATGGAAGATAAAGAACCGTCTTAAGATTATATGGCAATTTAGCCTTGGTAATATTTACATGGTCTTATAACCTTATTCTTTATCAGTCCTCGGTGGTTTTCCTGAACCATGTCACTTTGTGGCGTCTCAGAGATGAAAAACTATGGACAAGACAAGATGGCAGCGTCCAAGGAGCTGAAGGAGCCAGAGGAGAAGCCGTCCTTTCCCTTCTGATCAAGATAATGGGTTGTTCTCCTGAAGGAAAATCCAAATTCACTCAATATCAACACAACTCAACTACGATGACCAAGGTTAGGCTGCCATCTGGACTCTAGAGCACGTCTAGCTTGTCATGCATATACCTTCCTGTGATGCATATGGTTACCTGTAACGAGGGGGACTGGTATGCCCCTGGAATGTATGCAAACCTGGGTTGGAAATATATTCACTCTCTCTGCATGTGTCTGGCTCCTGACGTCATGATGGTTCTAAAGGCAAGCACTTGCATGCTTTATCTTGCATGATGTCTCTTTAGCTTTACCCCTCAATTCCACAACCCCTCTTTGGACACATTCAATTGTGGAGACTGGTATCCCCCAGCAGTCGTTGTGTCAATCGATCTGGTTGCAGGTATTCCTCTTTTTAACTGCCCCTCCACTTTACCAAGAAGGGTATCTTTTCTCCAGGGAATGGTCTCTCCTGACATCCTGTCCAAAGTACATCAGGCTTGTCTCATCAGCCTGGCCTTGAAGGTGCATTCTGGCTGTATTTATTCCAAGACAGACCTGTTTGTTCTTTTGGCAGTCCACAGTACTTTCAATATTCTTTCCTAACACCGTAGTTCAAATGCATTGATTTTTCTTTGGTCTGCCTTATTCAATGTCCAGTTTTCTTATGTATACGAGGCAATGAAATCCATGGGTTGAGTCAGGTGCTCCTTAGTCCTAAAAGTAACCTCTTTGCTTTTCAACGCTTTAAAGAGGTTTTACCTAATGCAAAAGATCTCCAGAAAACAGGATGTTAGTGGTCA
The DNA here is from genome assembly GCA_004026705.1 of Nesogale talazaci. Taxonomy (NCBI): domain Eukaryota; kingdom Metazoa; phylum Chordata; class Mammalia; order Afrosoricida; family Tenrecidae; genus Nesogale; species Nesogale talazaci. Next base: position 50,415 of record PVJH01011454.1, on the reverse strand, counting down.
TTTAAAAAAGGGCGGTGGGGGTGGGGGGAGCAAGATCATAATTCATATGCAGGCTCACAGGGATCAGGAGGAAGATAATATTGGCAGGGTTTGAGCAGGGTTCTCAAGCTGGGCAGTGTATCCGGAAATTTTGTTAGTAGGTTTTATAACAAATTAGGATCCTTAAAAGAATATAGTGGGGCATATTAGTATTTCTCTTGGTTATTTAAAGATTCTTCTATCCTTAAGATTAAAAGCTCAGAGCAGTGGACTCATGACAAGAGTGAGTGCGGTGTCATTTCTATCAATCACAAGTGACATTTGTTTTGCAAAATTTTAAAAATGAGGAATACTTGGGAAGGACAATTCTTTACGGGATCTAATTTTCTGACTTTGCTTAAGGGCAAGAATTATTTGCAGTAGATCAAACATATTATTGTAGAAGGGGTAACTGTATTTGAAAGGATATATTGATTAGTGTGGGAACTTCATTTCTGTGTATGATCCAAAGGTGAGTACTTCTTCAGATGAATCACTTTGCTTTATTGCAGAGTGTAGTCACTGATTATGGAAATGTGTTTTTAGGCAGCGAAAGCACACTATTGCAGCTTCTAAAATAGCAGAGAGTTGTCACTGATTATGGAAATGTGTTTTTAAGCAGGAGAAGCACATTATTGCAGATTTATTAATCCTAGAAGATGAATAGAAATAATCATTTTGAAGAGAGGAAAGATTAGAGAAAGATATGGAAGGACCACTAAAATTCAACCACAGAATTATTGAATTATTTACTATGATAATAACTAGGTTTGACTACATTTATCACACACAAAAAATACCCCAATATCATTAGTGACACTTACTACTTCTATTAAAAGTCTTTTTCTTGCTAGTCCCCTAACCTTCTAGTACATAATAAAATACACAACGTTTTTGGCCATTATGCAGTTAACAAAATACAAGAGTAAGTAAAAAATTATTACTGTAATGTTCCATGTTTTAAATGCACAAGATAGGTTTATTCTAAATACAACATGTGTCTGCAGCCAGTGGATGGCTGCAGACAAGTTCTCTAAATCAAAACAGTGAGTTTCTGGGGAGTTCTGCTAGACCACTTAAATTCAAGACAGAGAGGTGATCTCAGAAGGTGAGAGTGACTGCTTTCTAATGGTAATGGTGTGATTTGTAATGGTGACTTAATAGATTTTCGTGAAGGACATAGCACAGCCACAAGGACTAATAAGAAAGGAATGAAGTAGGAAGAGTTTTTGCATAGAGAGTACTCAGATCATATTAATAGTGGTAGAACAATTTGGAGAGGGATATGGCTGTACAATATGAAGCATATAATCAATGGTACGGAATTATATATCGCAAAGTTGTTGAATTAGTGAATGTTTTGCTGTGTATATTTTTGCCAAAATGGCAGGGAAAGTTACACAAATAGCAATGAGTATGGGGGAAGGAGGAGAAAAGGTTCTAAAATTGACCATGTTAAAGATTGGACAACTCTTCTTGATGTGACTGAACTATTGAATTTTATTATGGAATGTAGATGAGGTGCCAATAAAACTGTTTTTTTAAAAAGAGGCTATGGCTAAAATAGCCATATTAGATATTTCACCACATTGCAATTGCATTCTTCCTATTGTACAACCATTATCACTAGTCTTTGGCAATAAAATGGTATAAGACACCTTCTCATAATTCTAGGGTAGCGAGGGCTATCCTGTGAAAATTTTGTTGCATCACCCTATCCCACCTGTCCTACGATCCTAATTTTATTCCTTCGGACTTTTGTGTCCCCCAGACACAAAGAATATGCAAAAGGAACAATAGTTGAGACCCTTAAGGATGTCAAAAACCGAGGTCTCTTAATATGGTGTCAATCAAAGATTGCAGAATTATTTGAGGCAAGGTTAGAGACCAGAACATAATTTTCAATAGTGGACCAACCTACATGGCAGATATATTGAGAAACAAAAGACTCATATTTTAATACTTTATTTAACACAGTTTTCTATGATTTTAAAGCACTTCTCTTTTACTTTGTCAAATGGCAAAGCCTTAGTGATGTCGTTTCATGCCACTGAGTTGACCCCGGCTCATGGTGACCCTACATACAATAGAATGAAACACTGACCCACTGCCTAGTGCCTTGCCATCCTCACAAATCTTGTGGTCTGAGCCCATTGTGGCAGCCAATGTTCCAATCCATCTCCCTGAGGGTTGTCCTCATGCTTCCTCTAAGCATCAAGTTCTTTTTTAGAAACTGGTCTCTCCTGGTAACATGTCCAAGTATGTGACATGATGTTTTCTGTGGTGGTCTCTAAGGACTGTCTGGGCTGTATTTTCCTTCAGACAGAAGTGTATGCTGTTCTGGCAGTACATATAAGTTTTATTATTCATCAGCAGCCCCAGAGTTCAAAATGTGTCATTTCTTCTCTGGTCTTCAGTTTTCATTTTCCAACTTTACCATGTGAGATCTTGTGTTAGGTGCATTGTAGCCCTCACACACTTCCCATTGCAATGTGTCATTCTATTTCAATGCACTTCCAGGAGCATTGATTGTGAATCCAAGTAAAATCAAATCTTTGACTATTTTCTGTTCATCATGATGTGGTCGATTAGTCTAGTTGTGAATATTTGGGCTTTCTTTATGTTAAGTTGCAATCCATATTGAAGACTGCCATCTTCATCAGTCAATGACTCAAGTACTCTTGACTTTAAGCAAACAGGGTTGTGTCATCTGCATACGCTAGGTAGTAAATGAGCCTTCCTCCAATCCAGGCTCCATGTTCCTCTCTGAGGGCCGCGCTTAATTTTTATGATGAAAGAATACCCTGCCACACATATTTCTTGATTTTAACCCATGAAATAACCCCCATTTCCAATTCAAATGTCTACCTCTTGGTCTATGTACAGATAATGCATCAGTGCAATTAAATATTCTTGAATTCCCATTCTTCACAATGCCACCCACAGTTTACCATGAACCACACACTTCAATGACCTTATATAGTCAAGGAGACACAAAGGCCTTAAAAACCTAAAATTTTGTGCTCACTTCGGCAGCACATATACTAAAAACCTAGAATTTTAATTCATTCTATTTTACTAAAGAAACATGCACATTGCAAAATTATGCTTATTTTGCATTAGGTCGATGAAAATGACCTAAAGTTCTGATGATATGAATTAGTTAGACAACATGTACTAGGATATTAAGTATACAGCATAAGCTACTGGGTGATTTTCTATCGCCCACAATGTTCTGAAATAAAACAAAAAGAAAAAATTGTTATGAAGACAATAGAATTAGGGGAAATAGAGGCACTACCGCACACACAATTCCCTGGTTAACACTTTAACTATTGAAGATAAGGACACACGTGGCTCCGTGTCTTTCTTGGGGGCCTGTGGGCATGCGTGAATGCGCTGACTAGTTCCGGCGACGTTTGGAAGCAATTTGTCTGCCACGCTCAGTGTCACCTAATGTAAACAGATCCCAATAGAGAATAGTTAAACACTCTGGGTTGTGCAGTTAGGAATCATACATAGCAGCAGCGCTGGTTAACCTTTTTAGAGAGAAGCGATGACAATTGTGCAATCGTGTTTGTCAGCAGTCCAAGATTCTGTGTTTTTTAATTAACATTAATTTTAATTAATTTTAATCAATTTATTTAATTTAATTAATTTAATTCTTTGTTATATTTTCCAGTCACAAACAATTTAAGAGGTAAGTGAAAAGTAGTAGGAGGAAAGTGCTGGCAAGTTTTGGGTTAAAAATAATAATTTTAGCTTTATAAATACATTAAATTGGGCAGTGATGACCCCAAAAAACAAATAATATTTTTTAAAGTTCGAATAAAAGCAATTACATAGTGTTTTAATTATCCTATGCATATTCCTGAATCTTCACTCCAAAATATAAATTTAACAAAATTTGTAAATGTAAAGTAGTCCACATGAATCTAGCCTGCTGCCTCAAATGGCCCATGTTTTAATTGAATTTGACACCTCTGTTGTATACTAATAATCTATGTAATAAATAATCTATGTATACAGAACTAAATACCTTGTACTCATTTAATATAATTTATAAAATGATTTAATCTTTTGGAAAAATAGTCACAATAAATTGTGTGGCTACTCCATAGAATTAGATTTTCTTGAAAATCATGAAGAGTCATGAACTAACACATTAGTGCACTGGAAATAAAGAAATGCAATTATGGTGAAGGAAGTCTGGAATGATTGATTATGTGTTGCATGGATTTCTACCAGGTCACCAGGCAAATATTTACTCTCAAGTATAATAGAAACATGAAAATGTGCTGGTGTTTAATTTGTTCATTCATCATTAATTTACTTATCTATTTATTATCCCATAATTTCTTAACTGCCTGTGTTAGTCTGGGTAGACTAGAGAAACAAAATTCACAAACACACATATGTATAAAAGGGAGAGGTTTATATACAAGAGCAATTGAACACTGAGAAAAAATCCCAACCCAGTCCAGGCCTAGTTCATAATTCCAATATTAGCCCATATGTCCAATACCAATCTATAAGTTCTCTTCAGACTCATGAAACACATGCAATGATGCCAAATGCAGAACAGTCACAAGCCAGTGAGTAGAAGGTCTTTGATTTTGTATTTTAGTGCTGACAGGAGTCTCCACATGGCTTCTCTAAGTCCAGTTTTTGGCTGCATCAGGGTAGGTTCTTGAGGTTTCTCCTCAGGGATGTCTAGCAGGGAGCCAGCCTTGTCAGTCAAGAATCTCCAAGGGGGTGGTAGAGCGTCTCATGCTTCCAAGAAGGAAGTATAAGATTTCCCAGAATGCTCAGAGGAGAAGACCAGGCCCACACAGAGGTCTCATTCGCTATTCCCAGATTGACAGACTAGATTCCATCCCTACACTTTTAATCCTCAAATTGACACCAGATTAGGTGACTGCCACAATGTCTTATACATGTTGAACACAGGAACAGACAATGAGGTATGACTTACAGGTTAGGAGAAAGCTGGACACACAAATGGGGAATGTCCTAGGAAGGTCTTTGTGTACCTTATACAAGAGTGTGTGTAGTCTTGTAGACAGTGAGGAGTCACTGATGACTTTTATGAGCAAGGACAAAAGAAGGTTAAGCTCTTCAAGATAGATGAATTTATCACCAGAGGGGAGAGAGAACAGGACTAAGGTAGGGATATCATGAATACACCTTTGAGGTAGTTTGAATAGGAGCTGAGAATTGCCTTCAAACTGAGGCAGTTTTCTAGGAAACTGAAAGGGAGGAGCCAATAAAATAGGTGTTAGGGAAGAAAATTTGGATGTGATGACTTATTGAGTATAAAAGATTCAGAAGGAATGAATATACTTTTGGATATGTTTTAGGCTATATACAACTCTATGGCACTTAATTTTCAATGTATTGTCACCAGAAAGGCAAATATATGTGTGTATACATAATTATATATATAATTATATATATATATATATATAATTTCTTAGAAGTGAGGATGACAAGACTTGGTCTCAAGTGCTTTGGGTCCAAGAGAGACGCAGCCCTGTCAATCAGAATCATGCTCAGTCAAGTAGTGTGTCAGAGGGAAAGAGGATGATCCTCAATAGGAGAGATGACCCAGTGTGAAACAAGGAGCTCAAACAGAGCGAGAACTGTGAAAATGAAACAGTGTTTCATGCTGTCATATATGGGACTGTTCTGAGTTAATACAAGCTCAAAGGCACCCAGCAACCACATTAACCACATACTACCTGATTTCCATTGGAGAAGTAAAATATCAACTACAGAAGAATTAACTTCTGGGATTTATAAGGGAGTTACAGACAATAATGCTAAAAAGGAATAATTACAAAGTGTTCTCAATGTGCACGGTTCCACATTAGGAATTCATCACAGAAACACGAGGAAGCTGTCATCCTTTACTTTACAAAAGGTGAGAAAACAAAGCACAAAGAGATGAAATCACTGGCCTGATACAATGCAATTAACAAGTGAAACAGTCATAATTCAAAGAAAAATTTTTAAGTTTTTTACACTACAGTCCACATTTCTTGCCATTGAAGGTTAAGGACTGCACTCCTCAGTGTGGATTTTAAGTGTAAAATTCTCAAAACTGGACTGATAGATAGCATCACAATACACAGGAGAAATTTAAATTATCAAGGATTTCATTTTGCTTGGATCCACAAGTAATGTTTATGGAAACAGCAGTCAAGACATCCACTGAAGTCTTGCATTGGGCCAATCTGCTGCACAACACCCTTTTAAAGTGTTGAAGAGCAAAAATGTCACTTTGAGGACTCAGGAGTACCTGATCCAAGTTGTATTTTATTCAACTGCCTCATATGCACATGAAGTTAGACATTGACTAAGGAAGACCAAAGATGAATCACGAATCACTTGCATTATGGCTTGGTGCGGTGGAAGAATATTCAAAGTACCACGGTCTGCCAAAGAGCAGACAAATTTCTTGTGGCTGAAGTCCCTCGAGAATGCTCTTTAGAAGCAAGGATGGTGAGATTTTCATCTCACATATTTTGGGGATATTATCAGACGAGACCAGTCCCTGGAAAAGGACAATTTACTTGGAAAGTAGAGGGGCAGCCCCAAAAGAAGTTGCATTGGCACAGTGGCTGCCACATGGCTCAAACATTAGCAGTGTTCATGGCAAGTAACCACCTACTGCAGATCATGCTGAGGGTTGGTCTGATCTACTTCATGAAAAAAAAAAAGATGGGGTTTGAAAATAGCCTCACCTCGGTTTACGTTGCTATTGTGCTTCTGACTAGTTCTTGCTACATTGAGAATGTTTTATCTTAGTTGAGTATTTCCTCACCTGCAAAATGGGAGAAATACCCAATAGTGTTGTGAAAATCATATGTAAGTTTATAAACCTAAGTGGGTTTGTTGATTGTTTGATCAAAAGTAGCTGTAACAATGAGCTCTAACTTGACAACACTTGTAAGAGTACAAGAGCAGGTGATGTTTCAGTCTGTTGTAATAGAGTATCTTTGAATTGAAATGGACTTAATAGCACCTTAAAACAGTCAACAGAAAGCAAAAACAACACACATGTGCATATATGTATCTTTATACTTAAATGAAGTCACAACTTTGTAAAAATTGTTAGTTTCCCTAAATCTTCAAGATACCAAAAAGTGTGAGAGAATAGGTGGAGTTTAAATTTTCCTATTGTTTTGACTTACATCAGGATTCAAGTATTAGTTACAATTAACTTTCTGTACTTGTCCCCCATTGATCACTTGATGCATATGCTTTCCTGGAATTGGATTGTTATCCAAGCATGGCAAATTAAACTTCCGATTTAACAATTAAAACCATCAGGCTGACGAATGAAGCTGCGATGCTGATTTATTCTAGAAGAGATTCTGGCTCCCAGGCTAAAGTGTGACTTCCTCAGTTTCGAGGATAGCTCGGGAGGCTGACTCAGGTGGCCCCAGCCTGGAACTGATCTCATAACTCTGGCAATCCCCATCCACCTTCTCCTTGGATGCTTCCAAAGATCTTTACGGGTGAGTCACTCACTGAATGTGGTTCTCCCTTCTTGGCCATTAAAGAACAGACTTTTTTAACCCCCAAAACTAACTTTCCAGAAGAACTTTTTATATTTGTCTCTTGTACTTCTTATAAGTAGAATAATATTTATAGAGAAATGATAGATGATAAATGGAAGATAGATAAATGATGGATAGATGATAAATAGATAATATAATAAGCTAGCCTTGATGTTTTCTATAGGAGCTAATGACCCCAAACTCAGCTGGAACATCATAACCTGCAATGGCAAATGAATTTATTTGCCAGGCAAATAAATCCAAGGTCAGATGACAGCCCAGATGACAGACTTCCAATGGAATTGGCAGTCAATATAGTAGATCATTGATTAGCCCGAGCCCCCAAATAAGAGGTCAATGAGCCAGACGCAGAACAGAAATCCAGCAAAAAGCAAGTAAGTGTTCACCCACTTAGCAACAATGCTGAGAAAACATCTTTTCAATGACAGCAGGCCTGAGACCTGAGTCAGGGGGATTAGATATCAATCTTCCCATAGTTTCTTAGCTCTCCCATCATGTCCATTCACATCATGGGGGATGATTATTAGGCATATCTGGCTGAGTCAAGTTAATACAAAACCTAACTATCACATTTCAATACCCTAGTAATATAAGAGCATTATGTTGTCTTGGACATACCTTTGGAAGCAGACAGGTATGGGTGCAATTTTTGCTTCAACACTGACTATTAGTTCCATACCATCACTTATACTCTGGGTTCATAGGTTGACCTAAGTGACATTCATTTCATAATTTTAAAACATAGAAAATGTAATGCCTGCCTTACAGGATTGTAGTCATATTCAAGGTTACCCTTGAACAAAGTATTCAGCACATCACTGGAACATAATAGGTGAACAATAAATGACTGCTGTGATGTAAACTGGACTATTGTTTTGTTGTTTCTATGCTACGATTCCTTCCTTTAGAAGTGGCAACTTCTAGTAGCATCTACAACAATACAAAGACAAAGCATAATCACTTGGGACATATGATTAAATTCACAATGCAAAAAAGTACAGTAGAGCGAGGACAACTTCAAGCTCATGTAGAAGTTGAAGAACTGTCACTGCAAAACCAAAATGAAATTCACTGCCATCGAGTCAATACTGACTCGTAGTGATCCACTGTGGGTTTCTGAGATGGTAACTTTTTCACAGGAGAAGAAAACCTAGTCTTTCTGCCATTGAGCTTCTGGTGGGTTAGAACTGGCCACCATGCAGATCACAGTCCAAAGCATAGCCACTATGCCACCAAGGATTCATCCATCTCTTTAGACACCGCTTGTACCCAATATTTAGAATAAAGGTCATCTCCAACTCTGGAATTACATATTCCTTATAAAATTAATAGAAACAAAAACACCACCTGGAGAGAAGATTCACATTTCGTTTTGAGGATCACAATGTGTCTAATTTGTACAAGAAGGAAGCAAAGACTATAAGAGATAGACCACCAAATTAGATCCATATAATGGGAGGAGCTTATTAAAAGTCTGCCCAGTTTCCTTGCAAATAAAGTGCCCATATAAATATGCCCACATATTTAGTACTACATATATAAGGTGTAGAAATTATGAAATGAAGTAAAACAATTCTGGCATGATAAGCCTATGCATATACTTCATGTGTCTTGTGTCATTTCTAGAAGTGAATTTCTACCGCCTTCACCTGTCCTCCCATATTATATGCAAATCATTTAATTCCACTCAGTTTATGTAATCTCTTGCTTTTGCACAGAAAATATGACTTGTAAAAGTTTTTAAATATTACTTTTGATTATAATTTCATAATAAAGGTATAAGCTTCCCTCAAGAAGTCATGAATTGAATTTTTCATTCCCCCAGGAATCAGAAAATAAATAATCAAAACTGTGTTTGCTTCCAGTAATGTAAGTTGATAATTACTGTTCATTAGCTCTGCAGTTAAATACAAAAACTTTACCAGGTCATCTTAAGTGAATCCATTGGGCTATATGGGGTCTGCTGATTTGATCATTTAATTGTATCTTCTTGAGAATTGAAGTTAGGAATATCCAACAGGGAAAAAATTGACATAGCCTGCTTGTGAAAAGAATGTGGAGGAAGGTGCTCATTTCGGTAGGAAAAAGAGGGGGACTGATTACATCTATTATTTCAATAAAAATACACTATATGTCAATATCAGGACACTCAAGCATGCCAATATTGACGAGCTGTTAAGTTCCCACACCGGGAGAGGATAGATGAATAGTCTAATGTTCCTTCTTTCCGGCATGTGCGGAAATTGTTTTAACATAAAGCCCCATGGCCTTGTGTACCTTAGGAAACCTTCGTTAACATTCCCTCAGGCCCTTCAGCAGTCAGCAAATACCCAGAACCAACAATTACTATGCAGCAGTGTGCTGTGGACACAGCAGCATTAAGATACATTAAAAATGATTTCATAATTCAAAACTGAAGATTTCTCATTCCTAGTTTTCCTACTTTTGGGAGTGTTGTTGACTTTGTTTATACTGAGATCATATTTCTTCATCTATTGGAGGGTCCCAAGATCTCCCATGAGAGCCAACATGTCCCTGATAAGGTGGGCAAGGGAAGAGAGTGGAGGGGGGAAAGCAATGGCTGTTCTTGGGTGATGAAGCCTCTGCGATTTTCTGTTTATTACAAATGCTTCCACTTCCACTAAAATACTCCCTGTGTATCCCCCACCAATGGAGATTTTTATAAGGCTTTTCCTGGAGGGTAAATAAAACTGTCAAGGAGATTCCTGATGCTAAAATATTAATATTATCATAATTACATTAAGAAATAAATTAAGAAAATGTCAAAATTTCCTCTCACCAACTTTCCATCTCTGTAAAATGTGGGCTAGGTGACACTGATGGCAAGTCTGTGGGGAATGTGGCTCTCTGTGCTCCCAGGGCTGCTGGAGTCAAGGACTCAGGTGTCAGCAATTCCTTTCCCAGCTCTCACCTTCCAAAAAGGACCAATTGGTCCCAATGAAATCATGAATATTCACTGGAGGCTGGAATTGGGCCAACTTAGACCAGAGTACCTGCACTTGTGTTTATTATCATACTCTGAAATCCAGTTTCTTTAGTGTGTTTGAAGGAAGATTTACAGTTACAAAAACAAACACAAAACTATCCCGTTTAGCAAACATCAGACAACAAAACTCCTAATCTATACAGATCAGCATGGTTGAGTTTGACCAGTAGAGAAAGGATGTTGGAAACACAACTTAGGCCTCGGCCTCTGCTACTCCTCTGGTTTCAGACTGCCTTTGGGCAAGTTATTTAACTTCTCTTCATTTTTGCTGTCCTTCCTAGAGTGAGAATAAAATGTGTCAGTTTTCAATGTTGGATAAGTGACTCAACCTTTCAGAAATTGCGTTTCTTAATCTGGAAAATAGGAATCAGGGTTGTTGCTTGTCTTCTCACCTGACAGAAGTGTCAGGAGAGTAGCATGTCTGGTCTTCCCAGCTGATGGAGGAGTCCTGACCTCCAAAGATTCGCAGCTGCAAATCTAAAGCATGGAACCCTGAATAAACCTTGCAAACTCCCTCATCATGACGCTGACAGAGTGGACAGAGTGGAAAATGGTTGTGTTTCCAGGGTTCTAACTCTTGGTGAGCACAGAAAATCCCATCTTTCCCCTAGCGTGTGGGGTGGGTAGGAACCATTGGCCTGGCGCTGTGCTTTTCCAATAGGACAGGTGTTTTAGTTCTGAAAATAATTAGGCACTAGACATCTTAGGAAGCACAGTTCTGCTCTGACATGCATGGGTTGTCATGACTTGGAATCATCTGGGTGGGACGTGGTTCCATGGGTCTGCTCCGATAAAATACATACGCTACGTCTGAGACCAGGTAGTTTTCCCAAACAGCACTGGATGGTTTTCTTCCTTCCCTTCCTGACTAGAAACCGCCAAGGAACTGGAAAACTAAAACCACTTTACTAATTGTTAGTATGAGCAAGAAGGTACTGGGTAGACCCTGATTGTAGTCATGGTGTAATTAATTAGCTACCTGGGGTATTTGATCTGCCGACGTCCCTGACTTCAGGAAGCATGTATTCAGATGCCACATCCTTATTCCAAACTGGTGGGGTTTCTCTCCCAGGCTACCTATCAGTTGAGGGTGCAGCCAGGAGCAGTGAGAAGACTGTGATTGGACAGGTCTCTTTCTCAGTCATTTCTCCAACTCCTGCTTTCGTGATGTTCTTCTCCTTCTATGCTTTTTCTGGCTGGTGGGTTTTAATATCAGGTCTGATTTCCTTCCTCTACGGTACAATTGCAGCTGCAATTATTCAAAATTCAGCAGCCCGGGCCATAGGACTTTCCTTAGTCACAACTGAGCTTAAAAACAAATCTTCTATTAACTATTGCCGAAAGTTGTAAACTTAAAGACCACAAGGAAGGGCCACAGCCCTGTGCAATATTCATGAAATATTCATCCCATTGCCTGCTATGGTGAGATTGCTTTTACAAGTGTTTCTTCTGGGTTTCAAAGTGGGAAAGAACTATATTTCAGGTAAATATTCCTTGGAAACATCTTCCCCATTAATCAAATATCTTGTGCCCAAGGCTGCCTGAGCTAAGATAAAAGCTCTCCATTTGGGACAAAAGGTTTTCCCTGACCCAGGGTTACAAGCGAGCTTTGAAAACCGCTAAATGGTACACAAACTTGTTAGAAAAATCTCCCCGCAGTGAAGAAGCTGTCTTTCATACCTGAGCAAGAAGAGACTAAAATTGATCTCACAGAGCTGGAGAGTTTGCGTCTCCCTCCGCTGGGCTCCCAGCAGCCCTCGGCACGTGCTCTTCATTTCTGTTCACCTCTCGTCGTCTCCGACTCGTTTGTTGACTATTTCCCCTATCACCCTGAACTGCCGGAAGAAGCAATGAGGGCTTCTTTAGCCAAAAGATTTGGGGCTTTTCGTAGTGACTAGCAGTTGGTGTGCACTCACTAAATGTTTATGGATCAGTCGCACGCTTCGATTCTAATATCTGCAGAAGGCACAAAGGAGCAAGGGTCCTAAAGCACACTTCCTCCCTGCGATACATCGCTGACTCCTCCTGTCTGAAAATACAGGGCAGAAAGGGATGCTCTGCTTGAGTTTTACTGTGCCACGCTAGGAAATGTAAGTCAGAATAAAAATCCCATGATTAAGCTGGGCACGCCTTTAAAAGCAAGCCGTTCTTGTGTGCATATATATTTTTTTCTTCTCTCCTTATTTCCATTCCACCCAGACAGCCTTTATGAGCACTAACTTTCCCCCCTTATGGGAGCTTTGTTTATTTTTTTTTTTCTTGTTGCTCCCATAGGCAGGTCATTATTAACCACCTAATGGGCTATTCTTTACAGAAGATTTATATGAAAAGAGCACAAAGCGTATCCTATTAAGATTCACTGCAGGATATATGCCCTTAAATACAGCCTGACACAATGAAGGTAGAAACCGCCTTGAGAAGGAACATTACCTAATGTTGGGTGGACATATTTATAAACAGCCTGGTTTGGGATGCTGAGATCTGTCCCCTCTCTTGGATGTGATTCACAAAGGCCAGACCTTCTCCCACAGCACAAGTGTTTAGTGTGTGCAGAAAAAGTACTTGGGACTTTGGAGTTGCACCCCACCATGTGAGTCAGAAGGCAGAGAGTGCCCTTAAATAATTAACTGCTATATTACATCTGCAGATGTTACTGTCTAACGCATGCAGTGTATGCTTGGTGGTGTCTGGAGGAAACTGTTCATCTACCAAGGAAGCGTTGCATAATTAATTAAAATAATTCTAGGGAATGAGGGACAGCATTCAGCTCTGCTTTTTCCAGTGACTGGGTCAGAGCTGGGAGGCAATTTGAGAACACAGGAATCTGCTGGTGTTTGATATAATTATCATAAAATATTCTTCTGCATATCTACCCTATCAGTCATTGTCAACCTTTAGTGTACATATGAGTAACAATCTCATTCATAGGGCAAATATCAGGACTCAATTCCCAGAAATTCTAATTCAATAGATTGATAGAACTTTGTCCTAGTTTTCTAAGGTGCCCATAACAAAAGACCACAAAGTTGGTGGCTTCAAAAAAGAGGTCTATTTCCTTGTAATTCTAAATCCAAACCAAAAAAAAAACAAACAAGCTAACTGCCATTGAGTTCATTCTGATTCATACCAGGACAGACCAGGATTGTTCCAAGCCTGTAAATGTTTGCAAGAGCAGAAAATCTCCTCTTGGCCCCATGCTTTCCCAATGGCTGAACTTGCAGCTCCAAGCACACCCCCCTCCCTACACCACAGCTCAGGAGGCTATAAGTCTAGCTCACATTCTGAGTCAGGCTGACTCTTTCCATGGGTCTCTCTTTTAGTTGTTAGTGATAGCAGGGAATCCTTGAGATTCCCTGGCTGCTTATAAATGCATCTGCCTTTCTGATCACCTGGTGTCTCTTCTTCTGTGTCTCTCTGTGGCTGCATTCCTATGTATAAGTCACCAGAAGTGACTTATGTATAAGTCCTGGTGGTGGAGTGGATGACACATTGAGTGGCTGTGTTAGGTCGGGTTGTCTAGAGAAACAAAGCTGGTGATACTCATAGATTAGTAAGCGAGGCTTCTATATAAAGAAATAATTTTACATCAAGGAGGCGTCCCAGCCCAGTCCAGCTCAGATCCATAGGTCCAATGCTAGTCAGAACCCTCTCCCGACTCAGGCAACCACAGATCAAAGAATTAAAAGGGAAAGTGAGAAGCAAGGAGATCTCGGGCTGGTAGGTGCAGAATTGCACAGACCCGAGGTGAGTAGAACTATAGCAGCGTAAGGACACCTCTGCAGCTCCGCCTCCTGCATGGGGCTGCCCCAGGGGCAGGCACAGAATGCAAGCCAGCAGGAAAGTGAAGGGCAAGAGAAAGAGAGGTTCCCAGTGTCTGTCTCCCCAAAAGGGTACACTCTCAAGGAGGCACCTTCAAAGTGAACTCCACTCCCCTACATTTTCATCCAGGTACAAGTTCACATAAAATCTAACCACCACAACGTCAGCAGTTCAAACCTGCCAAGTATTCTTAAGATTTCTGAGACTAAGAAGGGAGTATATCTAGAATCTGTACTCCCGGGGGATTTAACTGGTAAAAGAAGAAGGTCACTTCAGAGATACCGAAGTTAAAATTTCCATTTATATTATGAGGAAGAGAATGTAATAGGTAACAAATCAGAAAGTTTGCAATAGGGCTTAAAAATGATTCTAGGATCCCTCGTGTTTCCCATAAAGAAGCCCTCAGGAGAAGTTCCCCTCTGTCCTAGCAGATCATTATGAGTTGGAGATGACTAGAGGGCAGTGGGTTTGGTTTGGGAAAGGTGATTCTAAGAGTGTTGGTCATTGACACCTTGGGGAAAAATGACCTGTTGAACACTATGTCAGGCGTGTGAATAAGTGGGACTTCTTTATTGCAGCACTTCTCTCTTAGCTGTGAATCAGTTCTGTTTCCTTTATTAATTTTAATAATATTAATGATAAAAATATTTAGTTCTTATTGTTAACATTGATTAACTGCATCCTTCTGAGCAATTTGCATTTAGTCTCCAAAATAATATTTTAGAGCTTCTGACTAGTTTTCCTATTTTATTATGAGAAACATAGCATAAGAAACTTGACAGCTACTAAGGGAATTGAATGACACAATTCAGGACAGGCCAATTCTCTGCCTCTGATTTGAACCACTGTTTTGGTCTACACAGTAGCTCTCAACATTGAATCCAAACTAAGCTCCCTTTTCCTCTGGAGTCCCTCCGGGTTGGGTAGGGTTTTGTTCTGTTTCCTTACAAATCAGTAAGCCATTGCCATGAAATTAGTTCTGATTCATACCAACCTCATATGTGTCAGAGTAGATCTATGTACCACGAAGATTCTTTTTTTAAATCACCAGGCTTTCTTCCAAAGCCTCCACTGGATAGAGTCCAACTTTCAACATTTTGTTAACAACTGAGTACTTTAACACTTGTGCCACCTGGGGATGTAATGGTGTCCCCTCCATCCACCTTTAAAGTGAAGCTCTCTAGTGATTCAAGTCATCAGACTGGTTCCAACACTCCTGCCTGCCAAAGGACATCACAGAAGCTGCGAGGAGGACTTGCTCATCAGAGACCCATAGCTTGATGGTGTTCCCCTGATGGGGAAGGTAATAGGAAACATGCCCTGGAAAATACTTCAGCATGAAGTTGATGGATGAGCATGAAAGGTTCAGGTTAAATCGAGGTTTAATTGACAGGACCAGCAATAAGTATGTCTCCAAGTAGCCAGATTGGCTTCTGAAGAGCAAGGCAATACAAGTGTCAGGATTTACTTTTGTAAATCTTTTTATTTTGATTTGAGCCTAAGTGAACTGAGAAAGTTGGCTTTCCACTCAGCGATTCATATATATATTTGACTGCGGACTGGATGTCCATCCCCACAATGTAACAACACTCTTCCCAATGGCTCTCTGTGCTTATCGTTGTTATTGATCTTTCTTTCCAAACCTTCCCTGTCCTCTGAGTTTCATCCTCAGGCACATGCTGCCCTGTACCTCTCATCATTGGTAAAAGGAGTGAGTACTTCCCTGGGGTGGTTGTTCAGCTGAGATGTCTATGTGTTAGCCGGTTGAGGTTGAGACATAAAATGTGCTTAAAGGGTGTCTAAAAGCCATTGTCCTGGGGCTTGGGTTCACATTCTTATTCCACTCCACCCAGGAATTCTTACCATGCTCATGTTCAGCATCAAGAGCAGTGGTTGCCATCGCCTCCTAATCTTCTGGTTTCAGAGTCGTGTCTCGAACTATGTGTTTTCATGCATTTTCTATTTCCTTCACTTGCCTTTTATCTAGAAAGGAGAGAACAATAGTTTCATGTTAAATTACCACTCACATGCATATTTTTTAAACCTCCCCCCTCCATTTTCCTTCTGAAGTGGGTGAACATTGACTGAGCAAATCAGCAGGTTTACACTGAAAAGTTCACACACATTTTGTTTCATCTTATTTATTTCAATCCCCACAATGCATTATCACTGATTTTACTTCTTTGCTATTGCCTGTTTCTGTTCCTCCTTTTCCTCCTGACCTTCTAAACTTTGTTGTTGGGCAAAAACTTCCTTTTTGAGTCTAAATGGTTATTTAAATAATTATTCTAAGGTGTGTATACGGCATGAATGTTCTTGCTCTCTTGATAGATTTTTTTTATTGCTTGGCTGAGAACTGAGCCAAGAAGGTGAGTTGTGACTAGAAGTCATAGTCTTGAGGTTCTCATCTCTTTCTATCCAAAAAGGGAGCCTCATCTCCTTATGAATTTTGAGTTTTGGCCCACATTTTTCTCCCACTCTATCAAGGAATATGACCTTTTTCAGAGCTGTTGGTAATGGTAGTTAGACACCACCTTGTTCTTCTGGGATTAGAGGAGGGGAGAATGATTGCAGTGAAGGACTTGGAAGAGCATATCTGACTTCTTATGGCTTCCCGATCGCCATGATAGTTATCCATTTTTTTCTGTGTCTGTCTTGCATATGCCCACTTTTCATTGTGTTGGGAAAGAGGGATATTACCTAGGGTAACACTTTCTTTCCCACAGAAGAATGCCACAACTGCTACCAGAAAAATAGCTGCAGACCAGTAGCTGTGGAAAGTTCTCCATCTTCTTGATCTACCCTGACACCAACCATTCTCCCCATAGCAATCTATTTCTAGACTAGGTTTCCTAATTCTTTTACATGGCCAGACAGCACTCACAATTATATGGAGTTTACAGTTACCCCAAGTCAGGATGAATGAAAGGAAGGACACAATCATAGGTCCATGGCAACATTCCTCTTCAACCAAGTCTCTCTTTGGTACTCCGTCTCTCAAATACATGGTCCCTTGAGCTCTGTTTCTGTGTTCCAGGAAGTTCACCTGTCACACTGAGTACCATAGTTTCAATGCTGCTCCCCTTGCCCTATTCCATGATCACTGTGTCACAGTCTCTGGTACTTCTAGTCTTGCCCTCTATGATGAAGACACAAAATAAGCAGAGAGTAGTTTTTTTACTATTGTTATAAATGTGAAATATTGGATATTAAGATAGCTGATTTACAACTAGAGGGATTTTACTGTGAGAACAATGATAACCATTTGCTAGACTTGCAAAAAGCCCCAGGTTGAAGTGTCAAGGATGCATTATGCTAACCCATTTCTTTGCATACATTGACTTAATGATGATGCCATGGATTACACAGTAGAACTTCTCTAGAAGGTCTTCTTCACTATAAACTTTATGGAAGCAGATCTGACATGCTAATGAGAAGATTTAAACTACCAAGTTTTAAGTTAGAAATGGCCTCTGGGATCAAAGAAATCCCAAATTCATATATAACTTATAGGCACACATTTACTAAGTCCTAAACAGGGCAAAGACAAACCTTCTGAAAGAGGAAGACCATCAGCGCAATGCCCAAGAATTCACAGAAACAAAGCCACTTAAGTGGAACCTAGAGAGCAAAGGAAACTGTCACAAATCCATGATTAGTGGCACATTGACTCATCACAATTGCAGACAAGTCCAGAGAAGTGGGAGAGCTACCCTTAGGATGTGGACACTATTGCAGGTTAGAAGTTATAAGATTGGTTCAGGACCCTCTTAACTCTGGCAATCAAGGCATGACTCACAACTCAGCAACCCAAATATCCCGATTTCCAACAAGGACACATAAAAAGAAAAGTCCATTGGTCTAGGCTAACTCACTCATGCAGGGCATAGGAGAATGGTAGCAAACTACTTTCTTTCTTTTTTAAATCATTTTATTGGGGGCTCATACAACTTCTTTCAAAATCCATACACACATGCATTGTACGCAAAGCACATTAATACACTTGTTGTCGTTATCATTTTCAAAACATTTTTCTTCCACTTCAACCCCTGGTATCAGCTCCTCATATTTCCCCTCCCTCCCTGCTCCCCTTTCTCCCAAATCCTCACAAACCCTCAATAATTTACAAATCACTTTTTTTGTCATATCCTGCATTGTCTGATGGAGACATCAGACAGCGATACATTTTCAAACATACTCAGCTTTTCATACTCCTGGTCAGTAAGTAAAACTTGCTCAATAGAGGCTTAATTCTTTCTGCTAACTTAGTGCTCAGAAGGTAATCTCTAACATGGCTGTCGATTGCAAACCATTTGCACCATCTAAGGTCCGTGTTTCTCAACCTCCCTAATGCTGCGACCCTTTAATGCAGTTCCTCAGGTTATGGTAACCACCACCACCACCACCCCACACACACACCACCACCACCAAGCACAAAATTATTTTTGTTGCTACTTCAAAGTTAATTTTGCCACTCTTATGAATCAGGTGATCCCTGTGAAAGGGTCATTTGACCCCCCAATGGGGTCACGACACACAAATTGATCAACCCACTACCTTAGATCAAGGTAGAAGAAATGACAAGGTTTTACTTCTTAAGACACTTTTCATATTTCCAACAGAACAACAAGATAGCTATTATTATCACTGCTGATTAAAAAATGTTTTAAAAACATAAAATATCTTTGCCAAGACAGTGTCTTATGGCAGATAGATCCGGGACAGTGTGTAGCTCCGATGCAAATACCAGGGAGTACCTGGGTGCAAAGTCCGTGCTCTGTCTGTCTTGGGATGTGGCCAGCTAAGCAACCCAGGAGGTCAGTACAGGCTTCAATGCTCAGAGCATCCGGCCCAGAATGGCTTGCTCCCTTGAGAGAGCGTTCACCCTGGAGGGAGGAGGTCAGCATCGCAAGAGTTGCCATGGCTGCCCCAGGGCCACCTCGGTCACAGGGTGAGGATTTCCACTCTCTTCCTGAGAGAAGCTCTAAGGGAGAAATGAGACCATAATGGCCCTGCTTCAAGTGAGCAGGGAAATGTGTCTCCTTGTCAGAAGTATCTGCTCAATCTTAGAAGGAAAGACCAGCCTGGGTGGCTCGTGTTTCTCGCGGCTCAAAACGGCAAAGAGGCTGGACAGATAAATTCAGTTTGATCTGACAGGGCAGCGAAGGGGACAGCTCACCTTCCATGCCTCCTCTGGTTCCACAATCTGAGGATATGCTAGACCTAAGGGCAATTTCCATATATCACATTGCCATCTTCTCTAAGAGTGATTTTCAAAATTGTTGCTCATGGGGGTGCCATTTGTCCAAATACATAGTCCAAGATTATCCTCCGCTCAAGATTCCAGTGGTTTTCAGAAGCTGCCATTGAATCAGTGCCAGTTTCCAGTTTTTGCAGTTGCCGCTGGTGCTGACAAAGTACCAAAATTAATAATGTTCACAATACCTAGTGGCTGATCAGTTACTTATCCTATTTTAAAATAACTAGTACCTGTGTACTTCTCTGGTATATTCTTGATATCATTTACTGTTGCTTTAACATAATGAAAATACATAGCACATTGCATCAATGGCTCCTAGAAATTTACCTTGAATTGAAAATTTTGAGTAGCAGAAGTTATTATGAATGGGGTTTGTAAGTGTGTCGATGAAGAGTTTGGGGAATATTTCATCCTGATAATCGTCACATAATTCATTTTGCTGGGAGTAAAATTTGTTTTAAACCGGGTATACTCTCCAGGTATTGTTGTTAGATGTCATCAGATTGGTTCTGACTCATGATCATGACTCATGATCAACAGAATGACGCATTGCCAGGTGTATAAGTAATTATTGAACAACTAATAGAGTCTGTTCTTAGCAAGAGTTACAGTGACCCTCATATATTTCTGTACAAATCAATGAAGGAGAATCATGGTAGTTTAGAGGTAGAATTCTCCCTATCCTTGTGGACTATCTGGGTTTGATTTCCAATGTGTTAGTATGGGTAGGCTAGGGAAACACATTCATAAACACATATATGTGAATAAGAAAGAGGTCTATATATACACGAGGGAATGAACATTGAGAAAACATCCCAGCCCAGTCCAGATTAAGTTCACAGTCCAATATTAGCCCATATGCCTGACAGCAATCCACAAATTCCACTTCAGACTCACAAAACACATGAAATGATGCCGAATGCAGGAAAATGACAGGTTAGTGGATAGAAAGTCCTTGGATCCAGTGGTGGTGTAAGCATCTTGGTGCTGGCAGGGGTCTCCATATGGTTATTCTAGTTCCCAGGGCCACATCAGGGTAGGTCCAAGTGTTTTCTCCTCAGGGATGTCTTGCAGGCAGTCAGCCTTATCAGTCAAGTGTCTCCAAGGGAGTGAGCTGAGACAGATAGTGTCTCCTACCTAAAGAAAAAATTACCACATTGCCCAGAATTCTCTAGAGAAGGCCATCATCACACAGAGGTCTCATTGGCTATCTCCAGATTGACAGGCTAGATCCCACCCCTAAACTCTTATTCCTCAAATTGACACCAATTAGGTGATTGCCATACCCAACCAATGTACTTTGTGTAGCTGTGAACATCTGTCAGTGGAGGTTCATGTGTTGCTATGATGGTGAACAATTTCAGTGGCACTGCCATACTGAGCTGGACAGAAGAGGACAGCCTGTGGATCACCATAGTCTGATCTGCAACCAGCTCATAATGACATTGTGACTGGGGCCAGTGTGTGTGTGTGTGTGTGTGTGTGTGTGTGTGTGTGTGTGTGTTGATGGAAAACATGGAGGATATTTACATAATAATATTCACACAATTCATTTATTGAGAGCAACAATTGTCACTCATTGTTCACACCGAAGTAGGTATTAATTGAATTAGTGAATGATGGAGTTGTTCCTAGGAATAATAATAATCATTTACTATTTCAATATCACTTGAACTATTTACTGAATTGCATGGTTTGTTTGCCTGCATGGTTGCACATCTCATTTGAATATCTTATGAGGCAGGTGGGATTTTGTCTCATTATTTCCATCAGAGCAAGTCATGGACCTGATGATGGGCAGGACGGAAATTGAATCGGAAACAGGACTTTTCATAACCACCCACCGGGCACATGGACTTGCTTGGGAGACACTGTATAATGGATTCAGAGCTGTCTCTGCCCCTCCACCATCTGTCCCATCTCCACATCTTTTTTTTTAACCTCAGGGGTTCCCCAGCTCTGTAAAATCCTCAGATTCCTCTTGTCTTTTATCTAGCATATTCCACATCTGCTTTCAAAAGGCATCTGAGAAATGCTGTTACATCAAACCGTAGCATACTAGTGACCCCTTTTGGGAGGTTTTATTTTTAACACACAAGTCTGGGCTGCCCACACTTGTTGGGAATATCAAAATGCAGCTGGTTTGTCAGATGTCATAAGGCAAGACACTCAGGTTCTTCAATCTTATGTGGTCACTATCTCTAAAAAGTGACTGACTTGGACTTACTCCAGTGCTGTCTCCTCGACTTCTTCCAGCACATCCACCTTTGGGTCTCATAACCTTGATCCTGCTGTGTGACGCTGGACCCTTCTACTCTCTCAACTATTTGGAACTTTTGCTACAGTTCATCAACATCCTTGGCCAATCTAGGTCTTCCATCAGTTGAGGGCCAGCAGGCATGGATCAATCCTCCTCGCCCCCCCCCACCCCGACTCTCCTCCATTGGAGGACTCCTGCTATCCACAAAAAAGCAGCAAAGTTTTAGATGGAATTAGGGAACACTCAGCAGCATCTAAATTATTCTTAACATTAGTATTTTCAACCACTTATCAAAACTTATTTCTTAAGTGGAAGGGAAGATGTTAAAACTTGGTCTAAATACTTACATCAGCTTTTCCACAACTCTTGGTAAATATGCCTCCTGTCTCCCACCACCCCTCACCCCTACCTTCATATCCTTCTGATGTCCAGTTCTCCATGTCTTGATACCCAAAGTGGCAACCCCATTCCCCAGCATCTCTTCACAAGGGCTTACCCAAATCTCCAGGTTTGTCACTCTAGCTAATCCTATTTACTAGGTCCCAATTCATCCAGAAAAGAGAAACTAGAAAACATCTTCCTGACATGTTTCCACCTTTGAACTCATGATTCATAGAAATTATTATCAACCTGAAATCCTTTTTACCTTGCCAAAAATTTCTGGAATCAATCAGCTTTCATCCTTGTTTATTTTCATCCTTGTTTATGTATACCTTTGTATGATAAATCTGATACCAGTATTGATAATGGAAATATCAGGCAACTAGGTAGCATTGGGAGTGACAATTTACAGAGGAGCTGAAGCATAAAACAGAAGCTTAAAAAGACATCACATTCTTTTTATGATGAAGAAGCAATTAAGACGCAAAGGCAGTTTGCAAAAATTGTATGTTTGAGGAAAGCAATTGAGCAATGAGTGACAGTAACAGAGAATTTATAAAATGTTTACAATCATACTTAAAACTAGGGGAAATTGCTGCTATTATTGGAACTGAGAGATGTGACCTAAAGACATACAGTAGTGAGGACAGCATAACAATTCCTCCACTGAGATTATCTACTCAGAGACCCTAAACAGCCTTTGTCAAGGTCACATTTCTGAAAGCTATCTATATCTTTCCCTTAAGGACATGGTGTCTTGTTTTTCCTCTTTCTGGGGTTTGATGTGATCCAAAGTAACTGTTCCAGCCACCTGACAATTAGGCAAGAGAGAGCCATTACCCATCCCCTCCAACCTCCTACTCCTACTCTCGCCAAAAAACAGATAGTACTAAGCTAAGAATATTATACTGCAAACAAGGACAAAGATGGGTTTTACCTCCCTATAATTTCAGGCAATTTTCAGTGTTTTCCTTTGCCTCCACCCACTTCTTGCCTTTCACTATCTGGTCTCAATGGTGCATTACTATTCTGTGAAGTGCAGTGGGGAAAGAGAAGTCAGGCCAGTGTTTGTGGTAAGCAAATCCAGGTCTTCTACTTGACCTCCAGAAACGTAAACAGTGATTCTGTTTGGAAGAGTTTCCACAGTACTGAGAGACTGTCACTAAACGGAACCTCTTGCAATCCTCATACCCTTTGGTTGTTTTAAGCAGGTACACAAAAATAAAATTGTATTTATTCTCTTGTGTTAAGATAAGCTCCCAGACATAAGGACCTGATGTTACCTTGTAGAACTGTGTCAACTGTGTCTGGTAAAAGTGTAACTACTTTCTTTGGGGGCAAAATATAGACCCAGATGTTACTTCCCCTTATGCTACCCATTAGTTTTGTCTTTAATTCAGGAAATTTAATTCTTTATTAAATTGTCTATAAATGCAATTTCAACTGGTTTTGACATCTGATAGGTTCTCTTATTCATGAACTGGATAAATGCCTAACACATTCATTTTCTGTGCATATAAGATCTGTGATTTTGACCACTTTAAGAATACTTTAGCTGGCTGAGTCCCGGTGGCTTAAGTGGTTGAGTGCAGGACGGCAGCCCGCAGGCTTGGCGGTTCAAATCCAGCAGCGGCTCTCAGGAGCAGCGCTGGGTAGCTCCCACAACCACCAGAAGCAGTAGTTCCCACAAAACAAGAATACTCTAGCAATTTTGAAAGTTGCAGTACTGAGATTCCTCAGTGGACTAATCTGGTGGAGTCAAATTGATGAACACCTATTAGACTGTTTCATCTCAGTCACATCTCTTCCGGACTCTCAGAGTGAACTGTAAGCAGTCTTTCAACATCAACCTGATCTTTTCTCAAGATTTTGCAACATTTTCTAATTTGGGGTGTTTGAGTTTATTTTCTAGTTTGTTTGTGACCTACCAGTTACTCCTACAAGTGTCAGCAACAATGAAGAATCTGATTATAAGATGGAGCTAGCTGTGCTTTCTATGGGAGGGTTGATGAAGATTCATTTTTCTATTTGAATAAAGTACAGAATCTGACTTTGTATTCTTTGTTAATCTGTCTTTATCAATTTTAAGCACAAATTAAATGGAAATTGTGTGACCACTGGGAAAGATAACAGGTCATTATGACCTTGACTGATAAACTTTGTTTCTGTGTTTATTTTTAAGTTCTGACTACTGTTATAGAACTGAAATTATGAAAAAATCTACATGGCCATTTACATGCCATTCTCAACAGCTTGCATGTCTCACTGGAAACACTTTTAATGGTTTCGGACCTTCAACAGAAGTTAATCGATTAGAATATCTCTTTGAAAATTCAGCTTTCAGGCTTTATAAGAGGCATGTAAGTGTTTGTGTTAGTCGAGGTAGACTAGAGAAACAAATTCATGAACATGCATATGTGTATAAGAAAGAGCTCTTTACAATAAAAATTGAATAATAAGAAGCTATATCAGCATAGTCCAGATCAAGTCATTAATTCTGATATTAGCCCACATGTCGATACTAGTCCATAAATTCCTCTTCAGAAATACACAGCCATGCAATGACATCCAATGTAGGAAGATCACAGCCCAGTGGATGGGAAGACTTATAGATCCACTGGTGGTAGAAGCATCTCAACGCTGGCATGGGTTTCCATGTGTTTCCTCTAGTGCTGAGGTTCTGGTTGCCATCAGCCTGTCTCAATGCAGCTTGTCAATAAGAATGTTTCACAGGGAGTCAGTCTCCTCCCTCAAGTCAGCCATTTCGCTCCTTCTCGCCTCCAAATGAGATCATCAAACTACAACCTGATTGACAGGCTAGATTCCACCCTTCCACTCTTGAGTTTCAAATTGACAACAGATTACGTGACTACCACACTGTTCAAATCATTTAGCCTTAATAAAATTTAGGCGAGATTTTAGACTTCTAAAAAAGGTATTCTTAGACAAGCAACTACCTCAGAGACATCTATAGATTTGTTTTTGTTGTTATTGGGTGCTATTGATTCTGCTTGGGTCTATAGTGACCATAGTACAACAGAACGAAACATTGCCCCATCCTGCATTATCTTCTTGATTCATACTTTTGAATCCTTACTTGCGACCATTGTGTCATTTTGTCTAGGGTCTTCCTCATCTTTACTGTTCTCTAGGTTACCAAGTCCCATGTCCTTTTCCAGGAAATAGCTTTTCCTGATAACATTTCCAAAGTATGTGAGGTCAATTCTCACTCAGCCTTGCCTCTAAAGAGCATTCTGACTGCATTTCTTCCACAATAGATTTATTTGTTCTTTTGGCAATCCATGGTATTCTTGATATTCTTTGACAGCACTGTAATTCAAATGCATTAACTCATATTTTGTTATAATCCACACAAACTAGTGGCTTCGTATAGTCAATAAGGCAGGGATAAGCAACATTTGATTGTGTTCAGAAGATCTGGTGTGACAGTGGTTGTTACTCAACTAATGTGTTAGTCTGGGCTGATTCGAGAAACAAATCCAGAGACACTAATATGTTTGTAAGAGAGAAGTTTATGTTAAAGAGAAATTGTATATTGAGAAAACATCTCAGCACAGTCTACATCAAGTCCACAAGTCCAATAATAGTCCATATATCCAATACTAGTCCAAAAAATTGCACTTCAGAATCACTCAGACATGCAGTGATGCCAAATCAGGAAGATAAAAGGCTGGTGGGTGAAAAATCTAGTGGATCCATTGGCAATGGAAGCATCTTAACCCTGGTATACGTCTCCTTTTGGCTAGTCAACATGAATATCAAGGCAGGGAGAGTGTGTGGCTTGCCTTTCAGGAGAAAAAGAGGGTGGTTCCAGAATCTCCATGAGAAGGCCACATTCACAGGCTAGACTTCACCCCTATATTTTTTAGCAAGTTGACAGGACATTATGTAACTACCACAGGTTGCTAACCATAAGAACAAGCAGTTAGAAAAGCTGGCGGGCTGTAGGCGCCATCCCAGACACCAAGGGAAGGAGTGACAGCCAGCTGCTGATAGGCCATGGAACCAGGATGACTGCACCAGTACCAGTGGATTCCACGTTGCCAAAACCGCACCCCAATGGCGGCCACCAAGGATTTGCGTGAGGATCGCGACACCACCTGAAACAAAGATGAGTCTAACCATGACCCCCATTCCAGCCGATTGTTTCTCTACTCAAACAAGAAATTAAGACGCGGGAGGAAGATGAAGAAGAACTTTTCATAGTGTGAGCAAAACTGTACCGTTTTGCCTTGAAGAATGACCTCCCGGAGTGGAAGGAGCAGGGAACTGGCGATGTGAAGTTCCTAAAGGACAAGGAAAACGGGAACATCCGCCTGCTCATGCGCAGGGATAGAACCCCGAAGATAGGTGCCAACCATGACGTCACACCGCTGATGGAGCTGAAGCCAAACACAGGCAAGGACCAAGCCTGGGTGTGGAATGCCCATGCTGACTTTGCCTAGGAGCGCCTCAAATCAGAGCTGCTCCCCATGGGGTTTCTACTTGCTGAAAATGCACAGAAATTTAAAGTGAAGTGTGAAGAGTGCAGGAAAGAGATTGAATAGAGAGAAGAAAGCAGGGGCAGGGAAAACGGGCGCAGAGGCGGCTGAGAAGCTACAAGCTCTACCTGTGAGGCAGACAGTGAAGAGGCTCTGGACAAGGAGGCCAAGGAGAAGGTGGGAACGTAGAAGTAAATGGGCTTACATGACTCCGTCCTTTCTTTTCCTTATATACGTTTATTCTACTTCCTTTTGCACTTATTGTTTGGTTTACAAGGGAATGTATATAAACTCCCAACTTCCAGATTTTGGGGGATTGTTTTTCCTTTCAATTGTTTTGTTTTTCTTTTTCTTCTTGAAGACCAGTTCAGAAAATCCATCCCCAGTTATGAAAATGTACTGTGCTCACATATATTTTTTCCATAGTGGAGACACTCATACATAGTCATCAACAATAGAGAATAAAAATGGCATTTGATAACTGCAAACAAAGAGAAAAGAACACAGACAGGTTCGAAACCACCAGCTGCTCTGCAGGAGAAAGAAGAGGCGTTCTACCCCAGTAAAGGGTAGCCATCTCTGTAACACACAGGGAAAGATCTACCATGTCCGACAGAATTTCTACAAGTTGTCATTGACTTGGTGACGGTGAGATTTTAAGTTACTGTTGGGGTAATTTTTCCTAAAATGTAGCTTTCCTGAAATAAGATGCAAATATACACCTTCTGATCAACCATGAAAAGAGGTGCCTAGCAAGAGTGAGTTGACATCCGGTAAGGTGGGGGCCTGCTCACCACAGATGCCCCCTTTCCCCCGTGGGTGACCACATGGCCCTCTCCTTTCAGAGCAGAAGGACGATCATGGGCAGCAGTCAGCAGCTCTGGAATGGTACTCTCACTTCCAGTCGTGGGGGGATTGCACTTGCTTTACAGTCAGTAAGCAACCCTGTGCCCTGGGGTAGGACAGGCAGGCTGGGGGCTAGCTTATGGGGGCAGTGTACCACAATGACCAAGGGTTCCTATAGGGAGCATTTGGACCCAGGCAGGAGAGTCTGTGCCCACCAACTGGTGGACAGGTGGGGCGGGGGGCCCTGCTCAGAAAAGGGTCCTGAGCCCTGGTTCTTGAGCTCCATGAAGATCATCTTGGCATGTTTCTCCTAGTGCTGCCCCGTGGCCTTGTCGGGGTGGAGACCCAGCACGGCCCAGCGGTAGTGCTTCTCGACATGAAAGGGCGTGACCAGGTCGGCCCTGCCCATGGGCATCCAGTGTGCGGTGTGGACCGCTGTGCGCCGATATGGGGCTCCTTGTCCTCGACCCAGTCCTAGAGCTTCCGCTTGAGTGGGTCGGCGGCCCTGGCTGTGTCCTGCCGCCGCATCTCGGCGATGCTCTTGGGTCCTTTGCGGTCAGACCTGGGGCAGAAACCTTCTTGGGCAGCAGGTCCTCAAAGTCGCTCTCTGACACCTTGGGTTTTGGGGTGAAGCTGGTTGTGGGGACCCCTCTATTCACAGGGCCGCGAATCATGCTGAAGTTCATGGCGTAATAGGGCCTTGGTGGCAGACTAGCTTTGGCAGCGGTGGCTTGGTCTGGGGGGACCAGGAAGTGGCCAGGACAGGGGCCAACTCATCTGCCAGGAGCTGCAACTGTCCTTGGGAGGCAGAGTCGTTTTGGGGATGAAGCCACTGGGCGAGCTGTAACATGATCACCGAGGTCTGCAAAGGGGTCCTGGTTCTGTGACTTGGTCCAGCTGGTTGAGGGGCCATTCGAGGCTGCTGCCTGACCACCAGATGACAAGAGGGGCCGGCAGCACCAGGCATGGGGGCCCATGTGTCCCATCTCCTCAGGATGTCTGGGT
Organism: Nesogale talazaci; assembly: GCA_004026705.1. Classification (NCBI taxonomy): domain Eukaryota; kingdom Metazoa; phylum Chordata; class Mammalia; order Afrosoricida; family Tenrecidae; genus Nesogale; species Nesogale talazaci. Next base: position 21,731 of record PVJH01011454.1, on the reverse strand, counting down.
GGCTGGAGGAGGTACCCATCCTGCCAGGCTGTGTGGGGAAGTCCCCAAGGTGCAGGAATTCTATGCTGGAGGACCGCAGCTGGCCACTGTGGGTGGCCGGCACTATGGGGATTGGGGTCGCGATGCAGAAACTGGCCAAAGACATTGGGGTTGGTACAAGCCTGGGGGTCAAATTCAGTAGTCACCAGGAAGGGGTTCATGGGGTTAATGCAGCAGTGGAGTTTCCTTTATCTGGGGGTGGTCTGTGCTCCAAAGGAGTGGCCAGGCCCAGCAAAGAGCAGCGAGGCCCCCTCCCCCATCAGGCCACCTGTGGGCTCGGGGTGGGGTGGAGGAGCCCTAGGAGACACCAAGAAGGAGCTGAGCAGGTCAACTTTGCTGGAGGGGCTCCCTGCGCCCTGCACGGGGCCCTGCACTAGGAACGGGCATAAGATTGACATTGGAATAAGAAGTAAGTGAAGCCATTTCTTCTCTGATTGGTAGGTTTTGTGACAACTTGACTCAGCCTGGATTCTCAGTTGAGGTTTCCCGAAAGGTGACCTAACATAATGCAATCAACTCCCCGTCGGGATCTGCTGTGGACCGCAAAAGAGTTTTAAAATGATTAGGGAGGAATACAGCCTTATCTATTCAGTCCATAGCCGTGGTGTGATGGCAAGGAACTTGTCTTAGGATTGTGGTCTACCCCAGTTCTTTGGACTTGTGCCAATAGCCCACCACCTTGCTTGCCAGTCCTAGGAGCAATTGGAGACTTGTCCTGTGGCTTTATAGCCTTGAATTCAATTGGCTCTACTGCCAGTCTGAACTTTTGACTTGGATTCATTCACCTATGCCTCCACCAGCCTGTAGCTCCTGCTATGTGGTTCCTCAGTCTCAGCAGTTACATGAGTGAGGAGAACCCTTAAGCTTCACGTTTGCCCTGTGGATTTGATCCAGCCTAGACTTATCCTTACCTATACAACTGTGCAGGCTGCTTTCTTGATAATTATTCTTTTCAATATATACATATCTAAGATCAGTGATTTTACTTCTCTAGAGAACCCGTCTTTACATATTCCATGTCTGACATGAGCAGGCTCTCAGCCCCCAAACCTTAAATTCATCATCTGTAAAATGGTACATTTAAGAGCTGCTTAGTCCATGAAATGAGTCCAAACAATGGGCTCAGAAACGACTCATGGGGTCAAAGTAATCCATACGGACTTTTCTAAATTACAAAATATCAGATTCTGATTATTATCCAATAAGCATCCAATAAACACACAGAATGCTTAATACTCCAATTGGCTGAATGGAAGGTTTTTGTATAAAATATACCTTGATCAAGAAAGCCTCAACTTGATAACATATTTATCAATTCTTCTGATAAAGTTTTTTCATATAATTGAGTAATTATAAAGAAATGTTCCACCTAACTAAAAAAATATTATAAGGAAATTATCTGTTCAAGATGTAATGTGGGCAAAGTGCTAGAAATGCCAACGTTTGCATGACAAGAAGGATTTCTTCAATGAATTGATAATCTGATTCATAAGTAAAAATAATCACAAAGTTCAAATAACAAGGAGGTGGTAGAAAACCCAGCTGTATTAGTTCTGAGAGAGGATGATTATCAGGGGCTGAGGAGACCCAGGAAAATATCTTGGGAGAAATGAGATTTGTGGTGGGTTTTGAAGTGGAGGGGATTATGACTTTGGGAAATTCTCAATGATGGAACAATGGAGGCAGTTGATCACAGATAAGTGGTGTGATTAAATTCCAGAGTTTGTGCTTGACTGAGCATCTAAAATCTGCAGGTTTGGCCCCACCCAGCTTCCCTGTGGAAGACAGCCCTGGCATTCTACTTCGGTAAAGATTCCTGCGAGGAAAACCCAAGGAAACTGTCCTGCTCTGTAATACAGGTGCCTCCCATGACTCCTACTGGGCTTCATGACAATTTTGATGTTTGCTGCAATAGATAATACTTATAAAAATATTTTCATTTGCATTATCTCATAGTACCAAAGCTTACTTTTATTGTAGCTTATTTAATAACCAATGTACTTTAGATAGAATAACTCCAAAACTTACTACTATATGACCTTGCCTCCAGCACTGCAATTTTCAAAAGAACACTGGTTCTCCCAGTTTTGACCTCTAGATCATTCAGAGAAGAAAATGTACCTGAACAATAAATTTCGAGAAATCCATTCATAAGGAGAAACCAAATGATGTTGGTTGGGGCAGGGACCTGAATAATTCTCTCCTATTCATAAATGCTTTTTACTTAGTAGTAAACACAATGGGCCACATGATTGTTATTACCACATGTGTTAAGCTATACCTAAAGTTTTTCTTCATATTTCTCTCTATATGTTTGAAATTAGACAATCTAAAGTAGTCTAAAGGAAGTCATTCCTGTAAGTGGCTAGCTGTTCTGGATCATGCTTAATCAACTGATTGAGTTCGGTGCCTACCTCAAGATAACCAGTCATGTTTTTCTGATGTGAAATTCTATATATTATTCACATGCCACATACATGAGGTATTTGTATTCTGCACCACAATAACACTCGTAAATTCTTTCCTCAATGACAGCTGTGATTTTTCCCAAACTCGACACTTAAAATATTTAACTAGTGGACTGATCAGATAGCTGGAATCAAACACTACTTAAGGCATTATTTAAAAATATTCTGGTGTCAGAATGTCATATGGGTCTGTAGGCAGAAAAGGCTGCAGATATGGAATAACTATCGCAGAGCTCACTTGAAAATTCAGGCCAACTTGGGAATGTATGCTAAAAATCATATTAAAATGTGTGCTTTCTGAAAATCCAGTTCTGCTTCTCATAATATAGCTCAGAAACATAGCCAGAAGCAGAGACAAATGTTTATGTATACCGAAGTTCATTAAAATAATGTTTACAATAGCCAAAGTGGGGCATGTTTCTAACAATATGGAATTTATTCACTGTGGTATGATACCTACATAGGATAAAATTTTATGAAAAATTGTATAAGTTGCCATTAAAAATAAGAGGTCTGTACATAATTTTATTTCTAACCTGGCTCTTCCTTCACCAAAGAGCTGTGATTTTAAAGCAGGGTGGGGAACCTTTGATCTGCCTAGGGCTGATTGGACACTCCTAACATCACTCATGGGCCATCCTGGCCAGACACTTCATTAACTCAGCCCCAATGTGATGACTCTAACTGCAGCTCTTTGGTGAGGGGCTGATGTTATCGGGCATGGATGCTTTCTGGAGCCCAGAGATTTGTGACTCAGCTGCAAGCTGCTTGGAATTTCAAAGCCTCAGATACTGCTCTCAAGGTACTGATATGTAATCTGCATTCTCACAAGAGCCCAGGTGGTTCCCATGCACATAAAGTTTGAGAAGTCAGGGTCACCCACTCCTGCTCTGTAAATAATGACACCAAGACAAAAAAAAATATCCCACAGGGAGACAGAAGCAGAGGTGGTCTTGCACTCAATCATCTCTTTTTTATAATGACTATTTGTCTGAGGTAGTGCCAAATCCTTGGTAATGTTGCTTTTAGTAAGGTTATTTGGGGGCCAGAATTCATCTTCTAGCAGCTAACAGGGGTTTAGATAAAAACAGTGGGTAAGGGACTTATCAGTTAGCCTGTTCAGAGAAACTCTAAGCTAGATCTGCTCTCTAATCCCATTTTAGGAAGTTTTGGAAGTGTCAAGAGGAAGTCATATTTGAGTCCTATCACAAAAATGCAGCATCTCAGGTAAAACAAAAAAAAAAAAAGAGAGTTAGCCCTAAACCCTTGTCAGGTATAAAAGATGATTCCTGGGGATGAACTTGATAGAGCTTGGAAAGGTAACCTGAAACACCAGACCATTTGTTATAAAAGTTAATCCTGATTGCCATTTTAGTGTCACATGAATCTGGATTTTTAAAAAGGCTTTCAATGCCTTTTATGACCATATATCAATTTCCTTTCACATATATAATAATCACAAGATGAGGAACAAAGAATGTATCAGAGGATCCCTCTGAGAAGCACGGTGCAGACACTTTCTGTATGCCACACACAGGAGCACTCAGTCTTCTTTGCTTGCTGACTATGTGCCAGGGACTTTGGATTTGGAGATTGAACTTGAAATGATCTCTTTTCCCCCAAAGACTCACTTTTAAGACAGAAAAGCCCCCAAATGATGAAATGGAGAACTTGCCCAAAGAGCAGCAGAATCCAAATGCTCCAAGAGAATAATGTTGCTGTTTTCCCCTTTTTTCCTGAGATTGAGAGGGTGTGAGGCTTTGCAGAAACAGGAACATTGACTTCCACCCACAGCTTCACCAACCCTCTCCGTGCTACAAATGCCAGGGCCGTGTGACTTCTTCTACCCCCTCACAGCTCATGTGAAAGGGCTAGTCACTGAATGACTGATACAGGTGGCAGTCATCCTTTTAGATGCTTATGCATTTGTCATCTAGCCTTAGTTCTCAGTTCATAGCTCTATCATCCATCTAATTGAGCAGGAGAAAATCTTGAGCCATTTTGAGTTTTTTCTTCCCCTCACTTTGATAATGAATCAATAACTAAATCCTTTTGGATCTACCTCCAGTATATGTCCCTACTTCTCGCTTTTTCCTTTCCTCTGCCCTTTTGGCCAGTCTACCATCATCACTCACTTGGACCACTGTGGTAACTCCCTAACCAGTGGTGCTCAACCTTCCTCATGCCGCGGCCCTTTAATACAGTTTCTCATGTTGTGGTGACCCCTCCCCACCAACCATACAATTATTTTCATTGCTCCTTCATCACTGTATGAATTGGGCAACCCCTGTGAAAGGGTCATTCGACCCCCAAAGGGATCATGGCCTACAGGTTGGGAACCGCTGCCCTAAATGGTTTGTACAATTCTCTGTTGCTCCTTACAAATCATGTTTCTTGCACATTCAAAACAAAACAGCAAACAAGAAACAATAACCAGGAATAAAAAACTCACTGTGATTAGTTGATTCTGATCCATAATGACCCAATAGGACAAAAGAGAGCTTGCTTCTCTGGGTTTAGGGGCTGTATATGTGCACGGAAGCAGAACACCTCATCTTTCTCCCATGGAGTAGCTGGTGCCCTGGGACTGCTGACCTTGAGATTAGCAGCTCAGTACACAACCTGCTGTGCCCTTCTCACAGTCTACATTGCCGTATAGTAATCAGATCAAATAATGCTGCTTATTGTTGTTGCCAGTCCCTATGCCATATGAAATTAGCTGCTGCTAATGGCAGCCGTGTGCAAACCAGAATAAAGCATTGCCCAGTCCAATGTCCTCTACCTGGTCCTTGGTACATTTTGAGTTGATTGGTGTGGATATTACCGTATGTCTAGTCACTTCATGGAGGGCCCCCCTTGTTTTTGTTCAGCTTCTATGTTACCCAACATGATGTCCTTCTCAACAGCTGGTCTTTCGTGATGGCACGTCCACCACCATAGCTCTTAGTTTGTCATCGTTAGGGAGGGGTGAGCGAGGGGGGCTCCATGCACCCACACCAGATGTCTCCAGAAAGACTCTCAGGATTCCCTGTCGTTCCAGTTCCCTGTCACTTCACCCCGGTGAGTCAGGAAGGTTTAGCAATGCTTTGCATGTGAGTGATGATGCTAATCATGGCCCAGAGCCTACATCCTGAAAGTGATCGTATTAAAAAGAAAATCCAGATATTTTAGAATTTTTGAAATGCGTGATAAAAAGGATAAATCACGTTGAAAATTCCAAAGGTAATACAGTGTCTTTCAAAAGCACATTCACCTGCTGAATTAAATAATAACAGGAGGCCCAGGAGATGTTCTGGCAAGCTAAACAGGAGCGATCAAGTGCACTCGAAGTACTAATTTGAAATTTCCAACTCTGTGTCCCCTGAAGATAAGTTTTAAACATTTACATGTCTTAAAATTCCCTAATCTGACTTAACTCAATCCTTTCTTCCCTCTCACATTCTCTGATTTGTAATCATTATAATTCACTTTCTTCACCAAAGGCAAAGTCAGCAGAAATATGCATACACACAGACATTTATACATGAATATATATGTGTGTGTATATATATATGTATGTATATTCATTTCAAGGCAATCCACAGCTGGTGTGGCTTTCCTCTCCAATCTTACGTTACACAGAAAGAAATACAAATCATTGTAGAGCCTCTTTGCCACCTAGTGGGAAAGTTAATTTTGCTATGTCTTCCCAATTTCTTGTTTGCCCAGAGATGATTGAAATCTATGCAAACCAAAGCAGAAAAAGGGAAGACTGTGGGTAAGCTTCCAGCATAGAATATCAGCGAGACAAGGAACAGAGCAGAGAGAAGATGTCTCAGAGGTGAGAAGTGCAGCAGGAACATTCTCTCAGTGTATTCTGAAAAGCCTGATATTCTTTGAGAGCTTTGTCCTTTCATTTTTTCTGCATTTTTCTTGTAGATTGCATTTCATCAGATCAATACTGTACATAAAATCTTATTCTAAAAGGTACATCCCCTATAAATTAGTTACACCCAAATTCAGTGAGCCTGTGGTCTTCAAGGTCTATTGAAAGAGAGAGAAAAAAGCCTAGGCTGAAATGTCCCCCTATTTTAAATATCTGCATCAATAATCGTGGAAGCTTCCTTCTCACGGGGGCTTAAAATGTACAGGATACGTCATGGTAAGTCAGGTCTGTGAAAGCTGAGCAATTTCAACGTCACATAGTAAGGGACCAATATATGATATTTTTAAGTACTAACCATGCAAAATACCTCACATTTATTATCTTGCTTTCTTCTCACCAATGCCTCGCAAAATAATAGTTACTTCAGCCCATGTTGCCTATGAAGAGCTGAGATCCAGGAGAGTCCACTAGTAAATGGAGAAACTACAATTTTAACTCGCGTGTGTCTAACACTAAAACCTATTGCATCTCTTGTACTTTTGCGGTGCTGATACGTGCTTTATGCTCTTGGGGAGTAAGTAACATCATCCGAGATAGGAGTCCATGGTATGTTATCTGCATTTTAGACAATCATACACCTTTCTGGCTCTATGCTTTTGTATAGTGATAAATGAACAAGAAGGTTTTAACCCTTTCAGGACCAACTTATTTTTTGCTTTGAATAGCTTGTTGACACCATGTTTTCTTAGGAACAATTTGGAATGAAATTTTTAAAAAGTGTTTGATGCCCTGTGAAATGTGATACAATGTATCATCTAAGAGAACTTTGATACCAGCATTGGCAAGATGCAGTCCCTTTAGTCCAGTTTATGCAGTTACATAAACCTCCAGCATACACTCAAAGTGGGATAAAAGCTTCCCACTAATTTCCCTGGAAAATGTAGCTAGGCATTATATGTCCCATGGAGTCACTGATGAGATAAATGCCATAGCCTATGAAAAGATCAGTAAAGATCTGGATGGTAAGCTGAGGCCTGGTGGCACAGTGGTTTTGTGCGGGACTGTGGCCCACAGGGTTGGTGGTTCAAACCCAGCAGCAGCTCTCCAGAAGCAAGGCTGGGATTCCTACTGCCATCAGGGCAGTGATATGGAAGAAGAAAAAATATCTGGATGGTATGCAGCAGTCCATTTGGGAAAACCACATTGTTTTCTGGTTTCTCCATTTACTTGTGGGCTTCTCTGGATCTCGGCTCTTTGTATTATTCAATATTACTTCTAGCTGTGGTAAGGAGAGGTTGAACTGTATGTACAGAATTTCTCCCTGCTTTTTGTATTTCTAGAGGAATTAAAACCTGCGACTGAGTAGATTTGAAAACTTAAGACTAATTCTAGAGTTCATTCAACAACTACAATGTAAATCAGTCTGTTTCCTATGAACAGTTTTCTCATTTATAAATTGGTAATAATAATACTTCATAGACCTACTGGAACACTGGATGAATTTTATATCTAATGCACAGTAAGTGCCTCATAAATGTTATTTATCATTCTTCTTACTATTATTATTATTATGCTATGCAAAAGACTCACTTCATCAATCCTAATTTGCAGTGACCCTGTAGGAAAGAGGAAAACTGCCCTTTAGGGTGCCCAGGGCTATAAATCTTGATGGATGCAAACCAGCATACCTTTCTGCCACGAAACAACAAGTGGGTTTGAACTGTCGATCTTTGGGAGAGCAGCCAAATAAAGCAGTACTTAATTCACTAAGCATCACAGTTGTTTCACAGCAAGAAGGTTTATCATTCAATCAAGACCACATAACTTGTAACAAGTAGAGGCTGGGATTTGAAACCAAAGCCATGTGATTTTATTGGCAGGGTTTGTAACCAGTAAACTATTCGCTGGGACAGAAATGTAGTTATGTCTAGCTATGAGACTGAAGCAGAGGGTCAGTGAAAATGAAATCTAACAGTGAGTGCAAGAAAGGGGGAAAAGAGTAATAATAAAGCCTTTAAAAGAACTTGACTTCATGAAAGCACTCACTGGATCCAGTGAAAAGAAATACAAGCTAACGAGCCTGAGGGCAAAAGGGAAGAGCAGAGATTATCATCTTAATGGCTCATTTGCTTCCAGACATTAAACCAGTGAAGGATGGAGAGTGTATATTGGGGATGAACACACAACAGACATCCTCTGTGCTTCCAAGAAATCAGAAAGAACATTGAAAGGCAATCTGGACAGATATGATAAGCTAACACAGAAAAGGCAAGGGGATTTACAATTGATATTTTTCTCACAAAAGCTAACAGGAAATTCTCAAACACATAAAAAGTAAACTGGGGGGTGTCTTCTAAATTAGTGTCAGAGAGACAACAAAAAAATGTGTAAAAATAAAATAGAACGTTTGAATAACTCCATGTTGTTACCAAACAACCAAGGTTTCAGTATTGCTTAGCAATGACTTTTAGATGTATAGTTTGAAACAATATTATTATTTGGTCAAAAGATCAATATCCATCTACCTATCTATCTAGTGTATCAGATATCTATTAACTCCAATTTTAGGTATCAATACCTGTTTCAGCTATTTGTGTGAACTATAATAGTCCAAAGCATAATAGCTTTGAAGCACTCACTGCTTATTCTTTCCCAGAGTTCTCTGGGTTGAAGACAATTCTTTTGCATAATCTAACTGATATACCACATTCAACTGGGGACAGCTTGGGATGAATTTAGCTGTTACAGCTAGGACGCTTGTACCTCTTTTCCCAAGTATACTGACCTCACACTAGTGTTTCAAGAAGTCAAAAGTAGAACCTATAAAGTCACACCAATTAAGTTATGTTACTCAAATATAACTTTGTTAGTTATATTAGTTATAACAGAGTTAGTTTAGTCTAAAAGACAGGGAGATATCTATCACTTCTTGATGGCACACCCAAACTACTGTCATGGTTGACTCAGACACAGTCAGCCTTCATGAGAGAGTAGAGCGTCTTCATTGGTTTTCTGTGGCTGTCAGTCTGCAGGGGAGCAGAATGCCTCTTCTTTCTTCCATGAGGAAGCTTGTGTGAATGACCCTCTATTTTCAAATGAACAAGTATGTCTTGGAAAAAGGATATCAGATATTCATTAGAAACAAGAATGGCAAAACTGTGTCTCATGTAATTTGTACATGTCATAAATGGGACCAGCTCCTAGAGAAGAGCATCATTCTTGAGAATGTAGTGGACCATCAAAAAATATCGGAAGACCATGAACAAGACTGACATGGCACTGCCACCATTGTCTCAAGTGCAGCAATAATTGAGAGCTCTGTTTGGGTGTGAAGCTGCACGGCATCTCAGCTGGTGGTAAAGTGTGGAGAAAATATGAGGTGGAGCTGACCTAACAGCACTTAACAGCAATATTAGTATCTAGATAATTAGTAAGGGCATTCCTGAACAGGATTATTTTTTAGACTAGACCCTCATGTGCACTCTGTAATTGAGTTTGAAGATTTGCTACTATATTTGTTTTCTCTTTTCAAAGCATCAGCAGATTGATTGGTTGGTGGAGAAATTGACTTCCTAAAAATATAATTTGAGCATAACCTTAGGGTAACCAAATTTTTTTTTCTCATTAAGCAGAGGTTTTCAGATTTTTCTATAGCCTAGTGTGACTGTTTTCATGAGAACTTTTATTAGTTTAGGTAAGTCAGACAAGATAGCACATACAACAATCTACTGGTAATATCTCATTCTGATTACAGAAAGAAAAATTCGGCTATTTTGATATTATTTTACCTGAACAATTACAATTCTGAAGAGTAAACCTTTCAAAAGTGCTTTATTAATTAAGTAGAATGGCAACCTACTTAGGCCAGTTATTTAATTCATCTTATTAAAAACTTAAAAAGCTTATAATTTCCCTTTAAGACTAGATAATCTGACTGTAAATCACTAAACATACAAGTCTTTCTTAACTAATAAATTCTCATATTTATAAACAGCACAAAGCCAACATTTTATTTCATTTGGAAACATTTATAAATTGTAGTTTTATCACATGGCCAGACAAGTTTCCTATTTATTTGTGGCTTATTTACTCTGATAAAATAGTGAAAAGCATTATCCAAGAGAGAAATGCTTATATGGACAAATGTGAGCAAAAGATAACCTTTAACTAAGGCATAGTTCTTTGCAAAGCCAATCATTCTTCAAATTTTTAGAAAAGATTCAGTTTATTGTGTTGTCAGAAAAAGTCATTTCTCTGAGTAATATAGATTATGGAAAATTGTGAAGAACAATACAATATAGAAAAAATAAATTTTTGCTGGCCAACAAATATTTACAACAAATATTTAAAATCCAGTAACATTTTCCTTAGATAGCTGTAGTTTTTTTTCTTTTTCTTCTTGAGACTCATGATACATACAAGATTTTCTGAAATTTGGTATTCTATTTTACAGGAAAAATATATATTTATAACAAATACATATTTTGTTATAAATATTTTTGTTACAAATACATATTTATAACAAAATGCTTTCCACATGCTTGGCTGCAAGAACTTTCCATTGGCATACTTTTTCTTCCAGCACTTTGAATATATCCTCTTGCTGCATTCTAGCCTCTGTGGTTAGAGGTTATTATTCTCACAAGCAATAAGTTGTTAATCTTATTGAGAATATTTTATATGCAATGAGTTGTTACTTTCAAGATTACATTTTGTCTTTGTTTTTCAAAGGTTTGACTATTGGAACTTAAGAGTTTATTTTGCTTAATTATCTTCGATAGAACTCCTTGTGCTTGTTAGATGATTACAGTTTTTAACAAAATTTGACTTGATGTCACCAGTTACTTTGGCAGATGATCTGGGAATGTCTTATATCGTGAGTGAGCTGTAAGTCAGCTTCATAGAGACAGAGTTGTGAAGGAGGCTTCCTGATAGAGAAAATAATGGCAAGTCTCTGAGAATGGTTATGATAGCTTGAGTTCTCTAGAGGAGCAAAAGCAGTGCCACTTATAAGTGTATGTAGAGAGAAAGAGATTTATATCAAGAAGTGGTTTACAGTCAGTCCAATCTTGTTCCAGTCTGTAGGGCTGGTGCAAGTAAGCAGCTTCTCTGACTCCCTTGACCACAGGAGCAGATGAATAAGGGCACAAGAAGATGAAGCAGAAGTTCCAGTTGGTGGATGCAAAGCCAAATGAATCAGCAGTCTGCTAGAGCCTAGGATCAGCAGCCGTGAACACAACAGAAATAAGACCCAGATCCAGCAGATGTGAAAGGAGCAAGAGAAAGAGACAGGTTCTGTTGGGATCTCTCTGCATAAAAGGGCACACTACTCAAGAAGGTGTCACTAGTGTGGGACCTGACTGACAGGTTGGGCTCCACATCATCCTCCACTCAGTTCAGTCAGCATCAACGCTAACCATTACAAGGGTGCTTTTACGAATTTTAAATCACTCTTCTCATTTGGCTGTCTGTTTTCCACCTTGCCATAGTAGCAAAGTTGTTTATTTTCAAATCTACCATAAGGCTGAATTTTGTGGGTATTTGGCAATTTTGTAGGTATTTGGCAAGCTAAAATGTACCAAAGCTTGTTTTTTTTTCTTTCTTTCAAATCTGTTTGTACTGTTTTAGCGCTAACACAATGATATAAATCCTTCTCAGGATTTCTGCTGAAAACTACCAGTAGCTATTGTTTAACGCTGCTTCCCTAGGTATCAATTCCAATCAGCAAACAATAGACTGACCAAAAACATAAAAGAAATTTTGAAGACTTGATTTCCATAAAGGATGTTGAGAAATTCCAACACAGCTTTACAGATCTAGAAGACACTATATATATTTGGGGCCATGTGTACATGCAGGAAAAGCCTTTGATGAACCTAGTCTCTAACCTCTAGCTGAGCATGTGCTTCTGTATGAGCAGAAAAGCAAAGCTAAGCAGAGATATAAACTTCTGTGAAAGCTGAGCCCCGGTTGCGTATGGGTTGTGCGCGGGTCTGCGACCCACTGGGATGGAGGTTCGATTCCAGCTCCACAGAGCAAAGGCTAGGCCTTCTACTCTCACCACCTGAGGGCAATGGTGCCCCCCCCAAAAAAAAACTTCTGTAAAACGGAGTGTATGTACACACGTACACACATTTACACACACACTGCCTTAATGAAGTGAGGTAGATTTATGGGTACAGAGTATTTAAGAAAAAAATGATCAGTTTATCAACTGACTACTAAACTTACTTGAGCAGGGACTTCTGTGGCCAAATATGACACAGAGTACAAATATATATAATTGATTCAGAAAAGTTATAAAACATATTAAAAAGCAACTGCAATGGCAAAGATCTCTTGGGAAAGTGTGGATGATTTCCAGGTTGCCACATTATATTATCTATAATGGCAATAGAAATAATCTCTTTGGAATCCCACATTTGGGGCTTATTAAGACAAAAAATGTAATCCATTATTTTAAGGATTTTTGATGAAATAAAAGAAATCATTTCTGAAGGACTAAAAGAAAGCCTTGGAATAATGTCTCAATACCAAACATGGCAATTTGAATCTATCAAGGTGAGCTAGAAATTAGAGAGCATATCCACATTAAAATTATGGAATTGAAAGTACTGAGAAGAAAAAAACTCTCTTGTAGGCCTCAATAGTTGATTTAATCTGGCAGAAGAATCAGTGAACAATTGAGCGAATTCAATTGAGATCATGCAGTCTGAGTAAAAAATGCAAATGAATAAATAAAAATGAACACGGCTTCAGAAATCTGTAGAATGTTATAAGTAGAACAACATGGGCATTCTGGGAAGAAGAAAAGAGATTTGGGGATGTTGTTGTCCCAAGGTAGCCCTCTCTGAATGCTGAAAACTGTTCTTGTTGCTGGATGTCCTTGAGTCATTTCTGACTCGTTCAGACCTGACGTCTAACAGAGCAAACCATTACCTGGTCCTGTGCTCTCTCACGACCATGGCTATGCTTGAGCCCATGGGTGTAGCCATTGTGTCAGTGCAGTTTCTCAGTTTCCTCTTTTCTGTGACCCTCCACTCTGCCAAGATCTGGAGGTACAGAGGGGGACACATTAGTCTGCTAACCACAAGGTTCTTGATTCAAACTATGAGACTTCCAGTCCATAGTACGTTCAATATTCTTCACCTACATTGTCATTAGACTACATAAATTCTTATTTGGACTTTTTTGTTCGTTGTCCAGCTTTTGATTGAAAATGAATCTATTGAAAATTGGATCAGGTACCCTTTAGTCTCCAATGTGATATCTTTGCTTTTTAACACTTTGAAGAGGTCTTCTGCATCTGAAAACTAGATATCATCACTTTAACAAGCATCTGCAATTCAAATTATATCTTTTTAAAACATCCTGTATGTTTTTATATGTTTATAACTGATCAGACTTTAAGTGCAACTTTTTTCTTTCAAAAGCCTTATAAGTTTTTCTATAAATGATTATTTTTTTCTTTTAAGCTAAACTAAATGCAAACTGACAAACATTCAATGTTGTTAATGTGCATTTTTTATGAGATTGAAAATTATTTCAGATGATATTTAATATGTACAAATCCAAGAAGCAGGGTTAAAAGAGTTGCTTGGAGAACTTCTGTGCCAACCCATTATTCCATGGCTGCCAGCCTTGACCCATAGGCTTGAGGGGGGTTAATCAAAAGTCTGCATTTGGATACTTAGAGGGGCAGTGTCTTGTTACAAACCAGCTTCACATTGGGATAAATCAGAAGGGTGAAAAGGTCTTCTTTAAGTTTGTTTTAAATTTACCTTACTGTAGTATGTAGGATTCTGTACTTTAAAGAAAACATTCTCAATTTTGCTTTATGAGAGACTGTTCTAAATAATTGTTTGAATGGAGAGTTGACCTGTTCATTGTAGTTCTTAACGGGAAGCCTGGCCTTGGGAACCTTACCTTCTGCTATTCTTTCCCTGGAACCCATTCTCCACAAATGTTATGCTTGCAAATATAACAAAGATGGAGGGGATTTTAAGGACAAATGGGGAAAAAGTGCATAACCATGAATCTAAAGCCCACACATTTTGAAGAAAGTGACATTCTTAAATGTCACTGATTAGCTGTCAATAGTAGCCCACACACCCTAATCTCATACATCATCAAAAACGTCTTTGCATATTACCAAATATCTCCTTGGGGGAATAGCAACCATGGGTGAAAACTGCTGCTCTACAATGACCCCAACATACACTGGTTATCAACTAATAATGTTCTAGTCCCCAAATCTCATCTGCTCTGCCAAGCTGTGAGACCTTGGGCAAGCTGCCTTACCTCTAATAACTCAATTCCATTGTCTTTAAAAGAGGACTAACATGTGCTTTGCAGGGGGATTTCAGGTTCAATAGAAGCAGATGCAAAGCCCATAATGTGGCACCTCCGATACAGTAAATATTTCATAAAGGCTTTCTTGCTGGTTGATTACCTCAGGATTAGAGTTTCTATTCAAGCCTTACACAAGTAAAGGAAAAGAGGGGGAGAGCAGTATATAAATACAGATATATTCAAATATTCATTCCTCCTCTTTTAGGCAGCCGGGCAATGTAAAATTACAAATAAAACCAAGCCCACTGTTGTCAAGTCAACTCTGACTCACGGCAACACTGTAGGACTGAGTGCCAGAGCCCACGGGGTTCTAAGAGTATACATCTTGCAGCAGCAGACTGCCACATCTGCCTCTTGCAGAGCAACTGGTGAATTTGAACCAATGACCTTCCCATCAGCAACCTAGTGCTTTTAACCATTGTGCCACCAGCTCTCCTACGGGGGTAGTCTTAAAATATACTGAACATTAATTTCAACCCACAGATACACACTCTACTTATATGGCCTTAAGTGCATTTCAACTCTAGAGGTACTATGATACATTCTGTGAGATCCATTCTCAATAAATGTAGAGCTAGCAACCTGTCAGAAATAAAAGGAGGGAACATTAAGGACTACCAGGGTGGTTGGGGAGGAGGGGAGAGACATTTCCCTGAATCAGAAGCCTGCAGAATTTGCGAAGGAAATGACATTGATGAAGCAATATCAAAATTAATTACATTCAAATGTCACAGAGCATTCGAATAGAAATTAATTTGAAGTACATACGCTTTGTTGTTTAGGAAAGGATGACTATTCAGAGGCGAATTTACAGGAAATACTGATTTTATTTAAAAAATTCCCCTCGATTTTAGGTTTTCCATGTTCAATACAGGACCCATCCACGCACAGACCAAATCCCTGGCATCAATATGATGGCAATGCCTAGGCCTTCCTCTATTGCTGAGCGACACTGCTCCACAAACCTCGGAGGTGGACCATCTACATGGAAGCAGACTGGCTCATCTTCCCTCCATGCAGAAGCTGTTGGGCCTAGACTGATCATAACAGGATGGGCTACCTGTGCAACTCTTCACTCCCTAGACTACCAGGGCTCCTTAATATCTAGGACACCACTTAGACTTAAAATGGAATTTAAACTTAAATTTCAGGTAAACAATGATATGTTAGGATAAGTCTGTTTGACATCAGGGGAAGATGAGGCTCTACTCCCATCAAGAATTCACCTTAGAAACACACTGGGGCCACCCTACCGTGTCCTATAGTGTCACTCTGAGTCCCAGTGGACAAGAGGGCAGTGAGTTAGGTGTGAGTTTAGATTCTACATGTGGTATGGCTCATACTTACATCAAAATATAATTCCTCATTTACCTGGTGAATACCTTGTTTTTATTTGTTTCTAGATTGGGCGACATGACTCAAGATTCCATGCATTTAACCTATTCCTGGAACTGAAGAACTTCACCCTGAACTTCATGTTCCTAGGCCTTCTCTTTTATCCAGTTTCTCCCATCCAATCAGTAATGAGCACAGAGGGTGACGTCAGTAACCATGGTTGTTGTTCAGTGTCATGGAGGGAGTTCCGACTCTGAGCAACCCTCTATAGAGCAGAACAAGCATGCCTGGCTCCGCACCATCATCATTATCGTTCTTATGTTTCCGCCCACTGTTGCAGTCCATAGCTTTCATAAAACAATGTCTCTTTAAGCTGCTGTTATTGTTTTAACTAATCTGTCTCCTCTGGCACATATATACACAGTATTTTCCTCTATCCATACAACAGCATTTATATGATGTTCCTTATTCTTCTCATAAGCTTTCCATTATGCGTCCTCTTACATTTTGCCTACTGTTTTTTGTTTTTGTTTTTTGGGGGGCATCACTGCTCTCTGGTGGTGGGAGTAGGAGGCAGGCAACCTACTGTGTACTTAATTATATAGCAAGTGAGAATATAAACAGTCCTTTCCTATAGAGTTAAAGAATCTCTCATCAGTGAACTTGTACTCTGATTAAAGTGTGTATCACTTCCTATTGACTTATATATACTCTATTTCCTATTAACATATATATGATATTCTAGTACACTATAACTCCACATTTATGGGTAAAATTGTATCATCTCTCCAGCCTCTGTTAAAAAAAAGTGTGCTAAATTACTAACACATTACCCTCTTTAAGAATAAGATTTTTGAAAATGATATTAGGTAGTTAAATGAAGTCTGATCAGTGATGGGTCAATTATAATCCAACTTGAATACTGTTATATAAAAGTAAACAGACTTGGAAATACACAGGGACAAGATGGCCATGTAGCAAGGCTTCTACAAGCCAAGA
The DNA here is from genome assembly GCA_004026705.1 of Nesogale talazaci. Lineage (NCBI taxonomy): Eukaryota > Metazoa > Chordata > Mammalia > Afrosoricida > Tenrecidae > Nesogale > Nesogale talazaci. Next base: position 4,673 of record PVJH01011454.1, on the reverse strand, counting down.
AATCTCTGTGGCTGGAGTGGACACAAGGAAGAGATCCTGCTGAAGCCATGAATTAGAACTATTAGTCTCTGTAAGTGTGAGACAATAAATGTCTCTTTTTTTTAATTCATTTTATTGGCGACTCATACAGCACTCATCATAATGTATACATACATACATACATACATACATATGTTGTGTCAGTAGTTACATCTTTTCTGGGATGGGGTGGGGAAATGTCTCTTTCTATAAGAAATTAATCTTAAAGAACTCAAGTGTATAAAAATCAAACCTTAAGTTGAAATCTTGAAAGATTCTATGAGCAAAATTACATGATGCAGAAAACATCAACAGAAGATGTAAAGAAAACACTAACTCTACAGTACTAAAGAGAACCAGTTGATATTCCACCATTTCAGGAAGTAGCGTATGATCAAGGACTAACGGTCCTGAAGGAAGAAGCCCAAGCTGCATTAAATGCATTATCCAGAAACAAAGTGCCAGGAATTAATGGAACACAATTGAAGTGTTGCAAAAGCTACTGAAGCACTGGAAGTCCTCACTTGTTTAGAAGAAAACTGTGGTTAACCGAATGGAGGAGATCTGCATTTGTGCCCATTTGAAAGAAAGGAACCCAATAGAATGTTTACACTGTAGAACAATATCGCTGATATTGCATGCAAGTAAAATATTACTGAAAGTCATCCAACAATAATTTCAGCAGTACATAGATAGAGAACTGCCAGAATTTCAGGTGGGGTTCAAAAGAGGATGTGGAACAAGAAGCATCATTGTTGATGTCAGATGGATCTTGGTTCAAAGCAGAGAATAACAGAAAGATGTTTACTTGTGTTTTATCCAAAGTCATTTGAGTGTGTGGAACTTAAAAAAACTATAGATAGTCTTGAGAAGAATTGGAATTCCACAAAAATTAATTGTGCTCATATGTAACTTGTACATGGATCAAGAGGCAGTTGTGTGAACCAAATTAGGGAATGCTGCATCGTTTTAAATCAAGAAAGATGTGTGTCAGGGTTGTATCCTCCCACCACATTTATTCAATCTGTATGCACAGAAAATCATCAGAGAAGCTGAATTATATGAAGAAGAATGTGGCATGAGGTTGGAGAAAGGTTTATTAACAACCTGCTTCATGCAGATGACACAATCTTGCTAACTGAACATGAGGAAGACTGGAAGCACTTGCTAAACAAGATCAAGGATTATAGCTTTCAGGACAGAATACAATTCAATATAAAGAAGACCAAAATTCTAGCAAGTGGACCAACAGATAATATAATGCTAAAGATAAATGGAGTTAAGATTGAAATTGTTAAGGATTTTGTCTTCCTTGGGTCCATAAACAATGTTCATAGAAGTAGCAGTGAAGAGACCAAAAGACAGGTTGCATTAAGTAAGCCTTCTGCACAGACCTTTTTGGAGTATGGGAAAGCAAAACTGTTATTTTGAGGACCATGATATGCCCAACCCAAACCATTGTATTTTCTATTGACTGGTGGGCATATGAATGTTGAGCAGTGAATAAGGATGACAGAAAAGTGACTGATGCGTTTGAATTGTGGTGCTGGAGAAAAACGGTGGAAACTCCATGAACCAAAAAAGACAAACAAATCTGTCTTCAAAGAAGGACTGCCAGAATGCTTCTTAGAGAACAGGATGGTCCACATTCTGGAAGGATGATGTAAGTAAGTGATTCATAAAGAAACACAGGTATTTGTTGACTGAGTAAATGAAATAAAGTGAGACCACTTGCTTCATCCCAGGCAGGAAGATATTTGTATCTGTTTCAATTATGAGTATACAAGACTTAACCTGCTCAACCTGTACTTTATCTGAGGCTTTTCAGTAAAATGACTAAAGGTTTAGTGAGATTGAAGGTGAATAAAAAGATATACATATTTAAAATTTCAAATAGACAAATGCATTTTCATTGGACTTGGGGAGGAGAGTTATATTGAAACCCCAAGAATAAGATATCTTAGAATTTTCAACCAGTGGAGCATGCAGGATACTTTCTATTATGATTTTAAATGAAACTTGGAGTAGGCAGTAAAATTACCTACCAAAGATGTCCATGCAATATTCCTGAGGATATGCAACTATGTAAGTTTACATGGCAACTTATAGTTGCTGTTATAGATAAAATTAAGATTTCTAATTAGCTGTTCTTAAAATATGGACATTATCTTGACCACCCTTTAGGTTCAGTGTTACCACAAATAATGCTTATAAGTGATTCTTGAATAAGAAAACCAGCTTCAGAGTGATGCAATCCAAAAAGAGTCCATTGTCCATTAATGACTTCGAAGATGCAAGAAGTCATTGGTCAAGAAATGTAGACAGATGCCCAAGGTTTGAACAAGCTAAAATGAAAACAAAAATCAGATTCTCCCTGATAGGTCCCATAGCAAAATAAAAACAAGAAAAATAGCTCAACCCTTTCTAATACCTTGATTTTATCCAGCGAGATCTGTTACAGACTTCTACCTTCATGAGTTAATAGATCTGTGTTGTTTTAAACAATTATGTTTGTAGTGATGTGCTACAGCATAAAAAGAAAAGTAGTACACCCATTGCAGTGTTACAAAGTACTTAGTATGGCCTCTCTAGTTATTGTCCTTGTAGTTCCCATAAAGTGACTGGATAGGAGTAGGTAAAGGTGTTCCACCAACAGCTCAGAGAGCTGCCTAATATCAAGGTGTTTGTCTTTCCAGCAAGCTTAAGATGAGCCACCCCAGAGGCAGGAAGGGAAGAAGCTCAGAGTCAGAATTGGGGAATGTGTTTTGAAACCACGATTCCTGTGCTAAACCTTCTGCATCTGACAGACAGAAGGTTGTTAATTCCCAGAAGCGAGAGAAGGAGAAATCAGCAGTCATATAATGGTAGTAGCAGAGACAGCAGTACCAAGAGATCAGGACAACACATAGCAGTGCGATTTCTAGTCTGCAGAATTGTCTGAGTACCTTAGCAAGCATAGGGGACTTTTTGGCAGAATGGGATGCTTCTGGAACTTGTCACAGGAGGTAGGCTTGCCATCCCAATAGCTGACGACCTTCAGTCTGGTGATTACTGGTGCAGTGCATGCTGCTAGGCCACAAATTGGCACAGGGAAAACAGTCTTGTAACAGTTGGCTGTGTAGGGGAAAGGTTAATCCAAGAAGCTGAAGGCCAAAGAGGGTGTGGGTTGGCCTGTAGGCACAGCTGAGAAGAAGCTGTCTTGATTGAAGAACTGTACCCTGCGTCATTCTGCTTCTGAATTGTAACCTGTTACTTCCCGAGTATGTCCCATCATAAGAATTGCCTGTGAGTTCTGTGGGGGAAATTGCAGTGCATTACTGGACCCAGGAGAGAAATAGAGAGTATTGTGGAAGGGACAGTTAGTGTTAGAATTGATAAAAAGTGTGAAACTTTAACGTATGTCTGATTTCTGCCTCATAGGAGTCATCCGCGGGCTATTGATCGTGACCATCCTCTCTCTCCATTATGAATTTAGAGGAGGTCAGAGACTGCTGCCACACCATTTTTACAGATAATCATGACAATCAGTCAATGACATGAGTCAGGACTGAACAAGTGTCTCCTTTATCACTAACCTTCATCTGCTTTCATAGTCCTTCATTCCTCAGAAATTGATATTGTAGTCAGTTATGAAGTCTCTTTCTCAACCATGAATTTATGAATGCCAGGACACTCACCCCTCCTTTCTCCAGTGAGCCTGAAAATCTGAGCTATAATATACCTTCTAGCATATTTGTACATGCCATTATTATAGATTCAGGGAATATTGAATGGTTTTTATATCAAGATAAGTGTGCATCAAAATTGTGTCCACTTATCATACTTGTGCCATCTGTATGCAGAGCAAAACATCTCCAAAGCTGGGCTATATGGAGAGGAACACGGAATCAGGACTGAAGGCAGGTCTGTCAGCAACCTATGGTATTGAGATGACAAAACTTTCTTTGCTGAGAGAGAACTTGAAGCGCATGCTGGTGAAGATCAGACTACAGCCTTGAATATAGATTACACATCAAAGAAAAAGAAAATCCTTATAACTGGTCCAGTAGATGACATCATGATAAATGAAAAAATGATGAACATGGTCAGGGGGTTCTACCTTACTTTGAATTTATAATCAATGCTCATGGGAGCAGCAGTCAAGAAATCTCACAGTTCTTTATGTTTCACAAATATTCTGGGAAAGACCTCTTTGTCAAAGAGCAAAGATGTCACTTTGAGGACTGAGATACAACTAATGCCCTTCCCCCTGGTCTTTTCAATCACTTCTAGTGCATGTAAAGTTTGGATCTGAACAAACTCAATGAATTCATTTGAATTAACAATATTAAGTATCTAATGGGCTGCCAGAAGAACCAATACATCTGTCTTGGAAGAAATAAAGTTTAGAAGGGACAACAGCAAGATTTTGTCTCCTGAGCTTGGGCATGTTATGAGGAGAAACTGGTTCCTGATGAAGGACTATGTGTTTGGTTAAAAGGCAGCGAGAAAGAGGAAGCCCCTTGCTATGAAATAGCACAGCAACTGAAACAATGAACTCCAATACCGCCACGATTTGGGAAATGGGGCGAGATGGGGCAGTCTGTCATCCTGCAGTGCACGGGGTGATTCTGAGTCAGAGCTGACTCAGAGGCACCTAATCCAACCCCAGTGGA
>PVJH01011453.1:47072-68866 GCA_004026705.1 Nesogale talazaci | reverse complement strand
AGTTTCCCTCTTGGAGTCTCACCACTACAGCCTCTGGAGCATACTTTGTACCCAAAGATCTAGGATTCAGTTCTCCAGTGATTTTTGGTGCTCAGCCTGGTTTCCCAGGATACCCGCAGGTGCCCAAGTTCAATGTCCACTGGCTGCACACCACCAAAGACACTCCTCATAGCCCCAGAAGCATCCTTAGTCACTCCTCCCCCCACCGGGAGGTCAACCCTTCCTCCCCTCCCACCAACAGATATGCACCTATCTTCCCCCAAATGTAAACACTTCCTCTCCCCTCTCCTGCACTGCTCCTCTCTTCAGTAAGCTTCATCTGTCTGACATCTTCATCTCGCTTTCCTGGAAACCTCACTCCAGACCACATGGTAATCATTTACTAGACAGCATCTCATAGATTCCCACCCCCTTGACAGTTTGATTCCAGCTGTCATGAGGCATCCTTCAGCCAAGTGACCTGCACTAGACTTCGATGCAGTGAATGTGCTGTGGTTCATTGGCACTGGTCCGGCTCTTTTCCAGGCTGCCTGGTCCCCAGTGTTTGTCCTTTGTTCTTCACTACCTTTACTGACTATAATGTCTTCCCTCCACATCTTGAGGTATTTCTGATTCCAGTATTCCATTGTGTGTATATATCAGAGTTTCTTTTAAATCCACTCTTCTATTGACAGGGATTTAGATTGTTTCCAGCTTCTTGCTGCTGTGAACTGTGCTGCAGTGTACATTGGGGAAGCAAAGGTTTGTTCATGATCTATTTTTTCTCTGCGGTCTATGCCCAAAAAGGGTATTACTGGATGAAATGGTGTTTTGAATGCCATCTGTTTTAAGTTCTGACATATGGCCTTCCATAGTGGCTATACATATTTATAAATCCACCAGCAGTGGATAAAAGTTCCAGTTTTATAACATCCTCTCCAACATTGGTTTTCCTCAGTTTTATTTTAAAAATTGGGCTACAGTTATGGGTGTTTGGTTCTATCTCATGGTTGTTTGTCTTGCATTTCCTGGATGGCTAGTGACCAGGAGCATTTCCCTAGATGTGTGTTAGCCACTTGAGTGGTATCCATTGTGCATCATCTATTCAGGCCCTTTGCCCATCTTCTCAGCAGGGTATTAGCTTTTGTCTTGTGGTAGACTTGTAATCTACTAATTAGTCTTTTGTCAGTTATGTCTTTACTAAAAATCTTGTCCCAAGGTGTAGGTATTCTTTTTACTCTCTCAAAGAAGTCTTTTGGTGTACACAGGGTTTCATTTTTAAGAGCTCCCACTCATCTATTTTATCTTCCATAGAATGTGATACCTCTGTTATTTCTGGAGCCTGTGTATTCCCTACACTAGAGCTCCTAGCTTTGCCCCACTTTCCCCATTGCTGATCCTGATTACTTTGGGTTTTACATTTAAGTCTTTGATCCACATCGAGTTTGCTTCTGTGCATGGAGTGAGATATGCTCCATTCTTCTACAAGTTGATATCCAGATTTTTCAACATCATTTATTGAAGAGAGTATCTGCTTACCATTTAATGTTTTAGGCTCCTTTGTCAAAAATCAGTTGTCTAATATGCAGGTGTTTTTATTTCTGGGTTTTCTGTCCTGATCCATTGGTCCATGTATCTATCGTTATAAACAGTATCAGGCTTTTTAAAATAACTGTGGCTGTATAGTAGTTTTTGAGGTTCAGTAGTGCAAGACGACCTACCTTGTTCTTATTTTAGAGGAGTTCTTTGCCTATCTTGGGCTTCTCCCCTTTCCATATGAAGTTGGTAATCATATTTCCTTTTTTTTTTTTTTTATTTTTGGCATCACTGCCCTCAGGTGGCGGGAGTAAGAGGCCCAGCCTTTGCTCCGTGGAGCTGGAATTGAACCTCCATCCCAGTGGGCTGCAGTCCCGCGCACAACCACTACGCCACCAGGGCTCAGTCTCATATTTCCATTTCTTTGAAGAATGAGATTAGCATTTGCTTCGAGATTGCTCTGAATTTGTAAATTGTTTCAGGTAGTATTGACATTTTCACAATGTTTAGTCCTTTAATCCACGAACATAGAATATACTTCCATTTGTGTAGATCCTATTAGTTTCTTGAAATAGTGTTGTGTAGTATTCTTTATTCAGGTCTTTTTTTTTTTTAAGGTTTATTTCTAGGTACTTCAGCTTTTGCATGACTATTGTGAATGATACTGATTCCTTGATATTTTTTTTCTGTATTACCATCCTGGTATATAGGAATCCAAATGGATCCTGCTTGTTAATCTTATATCTGGCTATTTAATTAAACTCCTCTATTTTTTTCTGGTTATCCTATTGTGGACACTTTAAGATTCTCAATATACAAAATCATATTGTCTGTAAATAGCAAAAGTTTTATTTCCTTTTCACCCAATTGAACTTCTTTGATATCTTGTCATTGTCTTCTGGTATTGTGTAGGACTTCCAGCACAATGTTGAATAGAAGTGGGGAGAAAGAACATCCTTGTTGGGTACTCTTATTCAGAGGAAATGTTTTCCGATTTTCTACATTAAGTATAATATTGGTTATTGATTTTTCATATATTGATTTTATTATGTTGAGGATTTTTTTCCTTATAATGCTATCTTCTTGAGAGTCTTTATGAGGAACAGATGTTGGATGGTATCAAATATTTTGTCTGCATCAATTCATATGATCATATGGCTCTTATCCTTTTTCTTGTTGATGTAGTGAATTACATTAGTTGTTTTTTGAATGTTGAACCCTCTTGGCATCCCTGGTATGAATTCCAAGTTGGTCATAATATATTATTATTTTTTAAATCACTTTATTGGAGGCTCATACAACTCTTATCACAAATTCATAAATACATACATTGTGTCAAGCACATTTGTACATTAGTTGCCATCATCATTCTTAAAACATTTGCTTTGTACTTGAGTCCTTAGTATCAGTTCCCCATTTTGCCCCACCCTCTTTGCTCCCTCATGAACCTTTGGTAAATTACAAATTATTATTTTTTGTTATATATTACACTATCCAACATCTCCCTTCACCCACGTTTCTGTTGTCTGTTCCCCAGGAAGGAGGCCATGTGTAGATCCTTGTAATCAGTTCCCCTTTCTATCCCACTTTCCCTCCACCTTCACAGTATCTCAACTCTCACCACTGATCCTGAAGGGACCATTTGTCCTGGATTCCCTGTGTTTCCAGTTCCCACCTGTACAAGTGTGCATCCTCTGGTCTAGCTGGATTTGTAAGGTAGGGTTGGGATCATGATACTGGGCTTGGGGGTGGGGTGGCATGGGGAGGAGGAAACATTTAAGAACTAGAGTAAAGTATGTTTCACCATTGCTGCATTGCACCCTGACTAGCTTCTGTCCTCCCTGCAACCCTTCTGTAAAGGGCCTGTCTGGTTGCCCACAGATGAGCCTTGGGTATTTTTTTATATGCTATTAGATTCTGTTGGCCAAGATTTTGTTGAGGATTTTTACATCTATGTTCATGAGCAATATCAGTCTGTAATTCTTGATCTATGTAGGGTCTTTGCCTAGCTTTAGTTTTACTATCAGGGTTTGGGTGGTTTCATACACTCAATTTGGGAGTTTGCTGTCTCTCTATGTTCTGGAAGAGTTTGTATAGAATTGGTGTCAGTTCTTCTCTGAATGTTTGGTAGCATTCTCCTATGAAGCCTTTTTTAGTTGGAAGTATCTTGATGAACTTATCTATTTCTTCTTTTGCTATGGGTCTCTTCAAATTCTTTATGTCCATATGCATTAACTTGGTGGTAAAGTGATTTTCTAGATATTTGTCCATGTCCTCCAAATTATTGGCTTTATGGGAATATATTCTTTTTAGTACTGTGTTACTAATCTTTTTATTTCATTATGTTCCACCATGACCCCTTATATCATCTCTAATTCTAGATATTGATATTGGCTGCTTCTTTTACTTTAAGTTTGCTAATGGTTTGTCTATCTTGTTGATCCTTTCAAAGAACTTTCTGCTTTGTTGATTTCCCCCATTGTTCTTCTGTTTATTGTTCCATTTATCCACTCTAATTTTTATGACTTATTTTCTTTTGCTGTTAGAAGGATTATGCTGCTGACTGTTCTAACTTCTGGAGGTGCTGTGTTAAGGTACTGACCATAATTCTCTTCTCTTTTTTCATGTGTGCATTTCTTGCTATAAAATGAACCCTGAAACTGCCTTTTCTGCATCCTATAGGTTTTGGTATATTTTCTTATCATTTGAATTTGTTTCTAAAAACTTCCTGATTTTCTCTCTAATTTAGACTATGCCCATTCCTTTTTGAGAAGTGTATTATTGTTTATCTTTGTGTTTATCAAGTGTTTATCTTTGCTTTTTGTTGTTGTTGTTCTTTCTATTGCTGATTTTCATTTTTATGGCACTGTGGTCAGAGAAGATGGTAACAATGACCTCTGTGTATATAGGGACAGCAATATAGGGACAGCACAACCCTTCCATTTATTGTGCTTATAACAGTGGATTCCTGCACAACTCAGAACTATCCCCTGTGGTCTTAGGGTGAAAATGGGCTATTATAGGGGATGCCAAAGGCAAGAGGCACTTTAGAGCAGAGGGTGATCCTGCCTAACCTGCAGAGGCAAAGCTGTAGAGAAATCCAGAAACGCTGGTTCTGTTTCCTCCGGCAGGATTAAGAGTCCTGTGTTTCCTTTCTCAAAAGAAAACTGGAACAAATCTAACAACACCCTGGAACCCACTGCTACAGTTCCAGCTGCACATCTGTCTCCCTGGTGCCAGATCCCTGTCCAACTGAGGGACTACCTATCTGCAGAGCCAAGTCGTGGCTCTGCCACCAGGGGAGGAGGGAGGCCTTGGCTAGGGATTATCCCCGTGGGAACTCTACTCTGCAGACCAACCATGGGGTCCAGGACTCCAGGAGTCTGTGGGATGCCTCCAGGGGTAGACTATCCCGGGCCAACTCCCCATGCTGGTGAGTTGCCAAAGGAGGAGTGGAGGAAGGAGCAGGAAGGGTAAGGGGCCAGGACCTGTGAAAAGAGAACGCGCTCCTGAAGAGCACAGCTGCTCCCAGGGAGAACAGACAAAGAACCCTGGTCCCACATCCCGGTCCCCCATCTAGGCCTCCTAACTCATAAATCTTGCAATCCCCCAGCGAGCTCATCACTGGGGCCCTCCTACATTGGCACCTTGTTCCTGGAAGTCCTCGTGATGCCCCTTTTTGTAATTCCTTTGGGCTGCTCTCTGAGGAGTGTGTGCTACTCAGTTTCCTCCCCTGGGTGCTCTATCTCCTTCACTAGACACTCGGTCTAACTCTGCTGGGTGCACCATCTCCTTCCCTTGGGACCAATTTCTTTATATTTTTGACAACATTTGGTACTGCCCATCTTTCTTATGGCATCTTACTGCCCATATGCCCACTGCGTATGACATGGTTTGGTTTTTGTTCGTTTTGCTATACCTTTTGTTGTGATTTAGCTAAAGGTTCACGGGTGAGATCAACAGTTTGTACTAAAGAATTCTTACTCGTGTTATATAATCTCATTCATTGAGATCCCTTCCATATACCATCATATATCCCACTTCCTCTCTCTTTATCCTGTTTGCATTCTTTCTTTCTAACACTTTGGACAGCTGCCTTTACAAAATCTTAAAATGGTTGATTTTTCTAAAATTTGTGTACTGCACTAATGCTAATCTTCCCTTTATAGACCTGCCCATTGTTTCACTGGGAAATGATTACGGTTAGGGATAGGGAAGAGGGGTTTCGATTCAAGATCTGAAGGGTGACTAACAGTTACATTCTTGGGGGTTCTACTAACCTCTATCTGACCAGTAAGCTTAGTATCTCTTATGATTTTGAGTTTTGTTACTCTAATCAGGACCTTCTAGCATCTTCCTTTTCAAAGCAGCTGATAGTGGTAGCCAGGAACCATCTAGTTCTTGTGGTCTTCAGGTTGTGAAAACTGATGTGGGAAAGGTCCATTACTCATTGGATCATTTCTTTTTTTTTTCTTTCAATGCAATGCTTTTATTGAGGGCTCTTACAGCTCTTATTACATTCACTACATCATTTGTATCAAGCATATGCATACACATGTTGTCACATTCATTTACAAATATTTTCCACTTGAGTCCTTGGTATAAGATCCTCTTTCCCATCCTTTTTAAAAATAAATCATTTTATTGGGGGCTCATACAACTCACATCACAATACATATATCAATTGTATGTAAGCCACATTTGCACACTTGTTGCCATCATCACTCTCAAAACATCCTCCCTCTACTTAGAGCCTCAGTACCAGCTCCCCATATTTCCCTTCCCTCCTCCCCTGCTATAAACCGCTAATAATTTACAAATTGTTCTTACTTTTTCATATTGTACACTGTTGAATGGGTCCCTTCACTCACTTCCCTATTGTCCATAACCCAGAGAGGAGCTTATGTGTAGATTCCTGAAGTTGGTTCCCCCTCTCTATTCCACCATCCCTCCAACCTCACGGTACCACACTCCCACTACTGGCCTGAAAGGATCACCTATCTTAAATTCCCCATGTTTCTGACTCCAGCGTACATGCCCTAGTCTAGCTGGATTTTTCTGGTAGAATTGGGATCATAATAGTGGGTAGGAGGAAGCATTTGAGAACTAGAGGAAAGTTGCATATTTCATTGCTACTACACTGTACCTTAACTGTCTCATCTCCTCCCTGCAACCCCTCTGTAAGAGGATGTCGCTTCACCTATTGATGGACTTTGGATTCCCAATCTGTACTCCCCCTCATTTATAATGATATAATCTTTAGTTCTTTGATGTCTGATCAAAGGGTCCCTTGGACACCTCATGGTCACACAGGCTGGTGTGCTTCTTCTATGTGAACTTTGTTACTTCTGAGTTGGATGAATGCTTGTTTACTCAAGCCTTTAAGACTCCAGATGCTATATCTTTTGATAGCCAGGCACCATCAGCTTTTTTCACCACATTTGCTTATGCACACATTTTTTGTCAGCAATCATATCAGGAAAGTGAGCATGCAAAGTTATGATTTTTAGTTCTGGAAACCTGATAACTAATCCCTTTGACACCTCATAGTTCCACAAGCTGATGTGCTTTGTCCATGTGGACTTTGTTGCTTCAGAGCTAGATGGCTACTTATTTGCTAGCAAGTCTTTAAGATCCCAGATATTATATCTTTTAGTAGCTGGGAACGATCAGCTTTCTTCACCACCTTTGCTTATGCACACATTTGTCTTCAGTGATCATGTTGGGATGGTGAGCATCATGGAATGCCAATTTAATAGAACAAAATGTTCTTGCACCGAGGAGGTACGTACGTGGAAGTCCAAAGCACATCTTGTGTCCTACTACTAACCCTATGAGTGTATGCTCCTTGATCTATTTCCCCATCATCATATATAAATATATGCAGTTATGTACATACCTGTATTTAAACCTCTATAAATGCCCTTTATCTCCCAGTTCTTTCCTCTATTTCCTTTTACTTTCCTCTTGTCCCACTATCATGCTCAGCCTCCATTTGGGTTGCAGTATTTTCTCTCTGCTACATTACTTTTGATCAATCGCTATCAGACTTCTCACACCCACCTTGTCACTGAATTTTGAATCAATTTTTCTTCCATTATCCCTTGGCTGGTCAACACCACCTCCTTTCCCCCTACTCCCCTTCTCCCATGCCCCCCCTGGAAGCATCAGTCCCATCATTTTCACCACTAGACTGTTGATCCAGCCTATCTTATGTAGCTAGACCGGGGGTAACAATATGTACCCAAAAAAGGCATCCTAAAATGAACAATCAAAGAAAATAAAACAATGATAACAACAAAAAAAACCCCAATGTCATATATATATATATTTATATATATGTAGAAAAATAAAATTAATAACAATATAAAAGCCTGTAAGATCTGTTCATTGACCTCCAGGAATGTCCACTGGTTGAATCAGCTGGGGTGCCACACCCTTGCCCCAAAGTATATCTTTGGCACTCCCATCTGGAGCTCCATGCCCTTAGGGTTTTGCCATTGTGTGGTTGAGTCAGCCAGTATAATCCTGACCCTGTTTCTCCATTGGTGACCCTATAAGGCCTTGGGTCAACAAATATAGCTATATTTCATAATGAGACTGGCCATATGATCCTGTCTGTGCATCAGCTGTTCTGAGTGGGAATATCATCTTGAAGGCTGGGTGGGCCAGGATGCACTCCATTCTCTCTTCCTCCCACTTCATTTGTTCTCATGTGTTCTGGTCAGGCATCTCTCGCTCCCCCAGCTGCAGTTTCAGTGCTGACCTCCAAAGCAAACTCATCTGGAGGAGAGGTGGCTGACTCTGTAGTTGTGATTGGCGTTATGTGCTCAGACTCCCTACACTGGTTCCCCACTCCAAGCCATCATGCTGTAATCACATCCTTGAACACCGGGTTTAAGATTGGTCTGTCTTTATATATTACACTCCCCCTGGGTGAGTTAGTACCCCATTCACTCTCTATACATCACCATCTTCCCCACCCCCTACACTCATCCCCCCACTCCAGTTGGCTATCATATGTAGCCCTGGATTTGGTCTGGCCCCTGCCATACTACCTGGGCCTCTCCCCAGGCATTTATACAGTAGCTTTTTCCTGATACTCCTTTTACATTTTTTTAAAATTAAGCTTACCTCAGTGGACTCATGTTGTACCTGTCTTTTTGCGCTTGGCTAACTTCACTTAGCATAATTTCCTCCAGTTTTTCCCATGCGGTGATGTGCTTCATGTGTTCATCACTGCTTTTCAGCGATGCATAGTACTCCATTGTGTGTATGTACCATGGCTTTTCAATCCATTTGCCAGTTGATAAAAATTTGGGTTATTTTCGAATCCTTGCAATTGTGAACTGTGCTGTGATGAACATTGGAGCACAGATGTCTAGTCGTGATTTGTTTTTTGCCTCTTCTGGGTATATGCCCAGTAGGGGAATTGCAGGGTCATATGATAGCTCAATTTCCATCTGTTTCAGATATCTCCAAATCGACTTCCACCAGCAGTGGATAAAAGTTCCTATCTCTCTACAGCCTCTCCAACACTAATCACTTTCTGATTTTTTGAATTGGGCTATCCTTGAAGGTGTTAGGTGGTATATCATTGTTGTTTTGATTTACATTTCTCTTATGGATAAATGATCAGGAACATTTTCTCATATGTTTATTGACCATTCATATTTCTGCCTCTGTGAAACTTCTGTTCAGGTCCTTTGCCCACCTCCTCAGTGGGCAGTTAGTTTTGCACTTTTTGGAAGCTATCAGGATATTGTAGATTTTAGTAATAAGGCCTTTTTTCTGCTTTGTCATTGCCAAAGATGTTTTCCCAGGCTGTGGGCTTTCTTATTACTCACTTGGTGAATTCTTTTGATGTACACAGGTGTTTTATCTTTAGTATATCCCATTTGTCTATTTGTGCCTTCTCTGTGTTTTTAGCCTTCCCTATTTCTGATAGTCTATGTAATCCCTGTGCCAAAGTTCTCAGGTTGGTCCCAATTCCCTCAATGATGGCCCTAATAGTTTGTGGTTTTACTTTAAGGTCTGGGATCCACCTTAAGTTTGTTCTTGTGCATGGAGTGAGGTAAGGGTCTTGATTCATTTTTGTACAGGTAGATATCCATTTTTTCCCAGCACCACTTGTTCTAAAGGGCATCTGCTTCTCATTTCATATTTTTGAGGCTCTTTCAAAGAGTAGTTGCCTGTATACTGCTGATTTTATTTCTAGGTTTTTAATTCTTTTTCATCTGCCTTAGTATCTATCACTATGCCAATGCCATGCTGTTTTGACCCCTATGGCTGTATAGTATGTGTTAAAGTCAAGTAATGCAAGTCCTCCCACAGTGTCGTCCTTCTTGAGGAGTTATCTGCTAATTCTGGGTTTCTTCCCTCTCCATATGAAGTTGGTAACCATTTTTTCCATTTCTTTGAAGAAAGATGAGGGTAATTATATCATTATTGGATTAAACTTATATAGTGCCTTGGGTAGAACTGACAGCTTTACAATATTGAATCTTCTGATCCACGAGCATGAGATATTCTTTCATTTGTTGATGTCATTCCTGGTTTCTTGTAATAGTATTTTGTAATTTTTTGTCATATAGATCCTCTGTTCTTTTTTTTTTCTTTGATATTCTGTTCTTTTAGTCAGGTATATCCCTAGATATTTCAATTTATGCGTGGCTATTGTGAAGGGTATGTTTTTTTTATCTCCTTTTCTGTGGTCTTATCTCATGTGTTGCAACAGTCCGATAGACTTCTGATTGTTGATCTTGTTTCCTGCCACTCTGCCATACTCTTCTATTGTTTTCAATATTCCCCTTATAGAGTTTTTGGGGTTTTCCACATATAAAATTATATCACATTCTAGTCTCTTCTAATTGATAGACTGTGGTTTTGATTTGCATTTTACTAATGACCACAACTTGTCTGTCAGCTTATTATAGTGATTTCTGTGTTGCTGTAATACTGGAAGCTATGTCACTAGTATTTCAAATGCCAACAGAGTCACCCAAAGTGGGAAAATTTCAGCTAAACTTCCAGACTAAGAACAGACTACAAAGAAGGAATTGGCTATCCACTTCAGAGAAGGTAGCTGCTGAAAATCACATGCATAGCTTTGAAACATTGTTAGATAGTGAAGGCCTAATGACTAGAAGCAGATATTGCTAGAGTATGTGCCTCTACCCCCCAGTCAAAAGGCCCTCAAAATATGATTGAGGAGGAGCTGCCTTCTCAAAGTAGAGTCAACCATGGTGGCATGAATGGAGTAAAGCCTATGATAGTAAAGGCTTTGGGATCTCCCTTTGTTGAGGCAGTGGAATTCAAAATGAGAAGAAACCAAAGCAAAAATCTACTAAGAACTCGGAATGTAAGAAGTGTGAATCTAGAAACTTTTGAATTTGTCAAAAATGAAATAGACCTTATAAAGACTAATATCCTAGCTAATAGCTGAAATGGACTGATATTGACTATTTTGAATCAGAAAACCATATCATTTACTATGCTGTAAATGGCACAATAAAGAGGAATGGATTTGCATTCACATTCAGAAAGAACATTTCAAGATCTATCTTGAAGTAGAATGTTGTTTGTGATAGGATTATATCTATCTGCCTTTAAGAAAATCCAATCAATGCAATTGTTATTCAAAATTTGTGAATCAACCATAAAACTTAGTGATAAACAAATTCAAGAATTTTACAAATGTTATCAGTCAGAAAATTATCACACATGCAATCAAGATTAATTGATAATTTGGGGGGAGGTTAATATGAAAAAGGTAGAGATGAGGAGATAGGAATAGAGTTGGAAATTATCATCTCATGAAAGAAAAGAAGATTAAAACCATGTAGGTGGGATAATTTTTTCTAATGAACTCTTCAAAGGACAGCCCTTGCTACTCTTGAAGAAGGGGTAGCGTCAGAGGACCAGCCTCTAACATCATGGGTCCGGTAGGTGCAATTGTACAATGACAATAATTAATGATCATAAGAATGGCTTATGCATACACAAAGGTTGGTTATGGTTGTTATTTGCTGTCACCATCCTTTCAGTTAGTAGACACCTTAATTGGGTGACTTCCAGACTCCGGGCAAATGCTAGAGAGTTGAGAAATTAACATCTTGTCTTCCCTCTTCCTGTACTCCTCCTACCCAAATGTCTGACTCTTGACCCTGTTATTTCTTTTTTCTCTATTGGTGCAAATGAATAATTCAAAATTAAGAATCTGTGGGTCAAGATGGGAAATATTAGACAAATAATATCTCTTGCACAGTCAGCAATTTGATGTATTTTGTTTTAGTCTTTAAGCAAATTATCCCATATTCTCTTGCTAGTTTCTTATTTGAGACTGCAGGTATAATCTAAGGAAATTTATGATGCCTCTTTCAAGCATAAATCTGTAATAGATATATTTGGATTTGTTCTACCACATTTAGGGAAAAGAAACATCTGGTCTATTTATTTTTCCAAGTCTATTTATTTTTCCAAGATCTAACTCAACCTTTTGGCACAGATGGTGGTTGAACCTCCACTCTATGGCATCTCAGTCCTTTCTCCCTTGATAGCATTTTGCGGGATGGGGTGGGGGGAACAGGATAGGAGCGACTCTGACACTGAGCTATCCCATAGGCTCAGATTTGAGAGCTTTGGTCATCAGCCCATAATAATGTTGTAAACAGACCCAAGTCAATTTCATTATTTCCAATAGTCCTGTTCTTTTTGATATTGATGAAGGTGATCTGGTGGTTTAGTAGGTCAAACCTTAATCTCAAATTTAGTAGTTCAACACCACCAGCCACTCATGGGAGAAAGATGGAATATTCTGTTCCCATAAAGATTTTCAGCCTCAGAAATTGAAAGAAGCACTTCAATTCTGTTCTGTAGGGTCACTGAACGGGATCCAGCACCTGGCTACCAGGTAGCTTGTTGCAATGAAAACAGTTTCTAGCAGAAATTCTGCCACATATATAAACAAGTGAGCAAAATTATGCTATCATCTCTGAGAAATCCCAGCACTAGTAGGACCTTGTAGAGAACTTGCTGGCAGCAGATGCAGTAGCATTCCATTGCAGGATTGGCTTACTTCTCATGGACTGTCAGAACATTTTTTTTTTTTTTTTAGTTTTAGGCATCACTGTTCTCTGGTGGTCGTGGGAGCTACCCAGCCTTACTGCTGCTGGATTTGAACCGCCAAGACTGTGGGCCGCAGTCCCGCACTCAACCACTACACCACCGGGGCTCAGCCCAGAACATTTTTTTAAGTACAAAACACAAGCAGCACCTAAAGGATGCCTAGGCTATTGAATGTCACTTGGAAGGGCATTGGACTCAAGGTTCCGTAGATTCTCATATCCCTTTTGTTCAAGAACAGAAATGCCTCAATGACATTCCTAGTTAATTCATGGAATTTGAACATCTTTAGATTAATGGAAAAGACCCTCTAGTGTCAATTGCAATTAGTCTAATAAAAACTCTCTTTTTTCTTCAGAAGCAATTGTGCAGTGCTAGATTTCAGTGCTAGCTAGTCATTCCTAGAGAATGAATTACTGCTTGGAGTCTTTCAAAGAGTAATAACCCCTGGAGTACACATTAAGATCAGATAGTGGTCTTTACTGAATTATTTTGAATAATTGACAGATGCTATAACTGCTGCTGCACTAGTCCTTCTGACTCCCTGTTCCAGGCCTTCATAACCCACCTCCCTAGCAGAGGTCTTTCTCAAGGTTTCCAGTTATGAACTGAGTTCCTACCTCTCCTATCTATGTGCAGGCAGGCTCCACCACCCCAGGACTCTGAATATGATGGACACAAGCTCTGGGATCCTGGAACCCCCAGAACACTTATCCTCTCAGTCTCTCTTGAAACATTTTGAATGTCCCCCCTCCCCGCCCGCGTGCATGCTCATGCATTTGTACACACACAAATACACACACATCCCTCCTTCATCCTCAGGGCTCACACCTTCACCACAACTGTCCCTGTGCAGGGTTCCTCAGAAATTGAAAGAGGTCGAGGTAATTTTTTTCCCTTATACTTCTCTATCTAAAAAACTCACTGGCTGCAAGTCGATTCTGACACGTAGTGGATTTGCCTCAGCATAGAGCTGTGTCTCTGGGGTTTTTTATGGAAGTAGAAAACCTCATTTTTCCCCCTGTGAGTGGCTGATGGTTTCAAACTTCGGACCTTGCAGTTATTCACCCAACATGTAACCCAACATGCCACCAGAAGACGATATGCCCAAAGTAGGAGGACAGGGGAATGTGTAAAAAATTGTGGCACTTTGCAATTAAAAATTTCTTGAAACAAATGATAACAAAACAACAGTCTTTTCCATATAGCAAAAGCATGTTCAAAGGGAAATTTGTGCACTCATAAGTAGCAATAAGTGCACATATAAAAAAATTCACACCTATCTGTTAGTCTGGGTAGACTAGAGAAACAAATTCATAGATGTGCATATGGGTATAGGGGAAAGGTTTATATACAAGAGGAATATAACATTGAGAAAGCATCCCAATGAGTCCAGTCCAAGGTCAAAAATCCAACACTAGCCCATATGTCCAATACCACTCTATAAAGTCTCCTTCTGATTCACAAAGCATATGCAGTCGAAGCATCCCGGTGCTGCCAGTAGTCTCCCCATGGCTCCTCATTTCCAGGATTCAGGGTCCATCAACAGCATCCAGCGGTGGTAGAAGCAATTCAGCGCTAGCAGAGATCTCCACGTGGCTTCTCCAGCTTCAGAGGTCTGGTTCCATCAGTGTAAGGCCGTGTGGTTTCTCCTCTGGCTCCTGCAGCTCCTGAGACGCTGCCATCTTGTCTTGTCAGTGGTTCGTCGTCTTGGAGATTGAGAGTCAAGTTTCTCTTCTCCATTTGGGAAATACCGCAAGACCTCCCAGAATTCTCAGGAGAAAGCCATACCCACACAGAGGCCTCATCAGCTACTCATTGGCTATCTCCAGATTAGCAGGCTAGACTCCATCCTTACATCCCAGTCATGGAATTGACATCACTAATACATGACTGCCACAACCTACAATAATTAGAATAGCAGCAGCCAAACAAAGTCATCACCACCATAAGAAAAGAAATAATAAATATTAGAGCAGAAATAAATGAATCTGAAGGTAGAAAACAGCAACAAGAAAGTAAGTTGGGTCTTTGAAAGGATTAACAACATGATAAACCACTGATAAATTTAACAAAGGAAACAAAACAGTAGTATATATTATGAATAAGAAATTAAATCACACCAAAACCAACTAAAATAGAAACATAGTTACACAAGATTATGAAAGACTGTAGCAAATTTTAAATAAACTTAAAGAAATAAACAAATGTGTAGAAGAAAATTGTCTAAGTTAACACAGATTGATAATAGAAAACTTTAACAGATGTATGACAGAACAATAAATAGCATCAGGGGTCTTAAAGGTTTGTCTCAATCAAGCAGCCATCTGAGTGAGATGTCTACTGGGTCCACCCAGAAGATGCACACCAGCCAGTGTGATCCAAGGATTGCGAATAATAAAATCCAAACCCAAAGGAGGAAATGGTATCAGGGTTTAAATTATGAGCACCCAGTATTTGGTAGGCTGTGGATGACAGTTGGAGATTAATATGTAATTGAAACATTGTATTTACTCAAAATGCTTTTTTTTCTTCCACAGAATCTAGTCAATGTTTCTGGTGAAGACATAGATGTTCATATTTTACCTCCACAAACAAAATACTTTCAGATCAGCTATGAGAAAAAGGTAAGTGTAGACCAGAGCTCAGCTAACTGTCTTTTCCATGATGTTCTTTGTGGGGTGGGATGTTTCTTGGCCAGTGTGGAAGCGATGTATGGTATGCTATCCTTCCAGAGTCTGGCCCTCTACTTGGTGAGGACTGTGCCCTGACTAGAGCCAATTGTCTTTCAGGAGCACCATCTCGTTCCAGGGTTGTCCCTCACAGTCACCATTACATTTTCTCCAGATGAGTGGCGCTACTATTATGATTGCATTCGAGTTCACTGCAAGGTAAGTCTTTTAAATGTACAGTCTGGTGGGGTGGGCTAAAGACTTAATATCCTTAAAGGGAGAGGAAAGAGAAATTAAATGAATGAATGAATGACCTTCCTAAACACAGCACCTGGGTGGTACCATCTGTCTTAGTTATCTATTGCCACTATAACAGGAATCACACAGAAATGACTACCAAGCAGCGATCCATTGTCTCATAGTGCAGGAGGCTAGAAGTCCACATTCAGGGTGCCAGCTCTAGGGTAAGGCTTTCTCCCTTATCTTCTCCTGAGTCTCGGAGTTTCTCAATGCAAGGAGCCCAAGTACAAAGGACAAGAGTCACTCCCAGTTCTTTCTTGGTGGTAGGAGAGGCCACCTCTCTCCTTTACTCTCCTAGCTCTTGTAAGATGAAAGACAACACACACCACACTCCAAGTAATCTCCCCTTAGATCAGACCAGGGCTGTGACCTGATTAACACTTACATCTCACACTAATATCCTTACAACTGATAGGTTAATATCACAGAATATGTTCACATCATTATACACAACTATCAGACCACTGAAATCATGGCCTAGCCAAGTTGACTCATATTTTGGGGGAGTTACAATTTAATTCATAGCCCCTAGAAGTTAGTCTAATGGGCACAGAAAGACTGTGTGACTTGGGTTTAGAAATGTTCGATTCCTGAGAAATGTGCAGAGCCAAGAGACCTTGTTTATGGTAGGTTTTCCACCTGCCCTATTCCCTAAACCTTTTGTCTCCTTCTGTAAGGGGATGCCACGTCACCTACAGATGGGCTTTGGTTCCCTAATTTGTACTCCCCCCTCATTTATAATGATATAATATGTAGTTCTTTGATGCCTGACACCTGATCCCTTCAACATCTTGTTGTCACAAAGGCTAGTGTTTTTCTTTGTTGCTTCTGAGATAGATGGCTGCTTGTTTATTTTCAAGCTTTTAAGACCCCAGGCGTCATATCTTTTGATCAGCTTTCTTCATCACGTTTGCTTATGCACACATTTGCCGTCAGCGATATCAGGAAGGTGGGCACACAGTGCTATGATTTTTAGTTTTTGATGCCTCATAACTGTTCCATTTGACACTTCGTGGTCCTACAGGCTGGTATGCTTCTTCCATGTGAGCCTTGTTGCTTCTGAGCCAGAGGCCACTTGTTTACTTTCAATCCTTTACGACCCCAGATGCTATATCTTTTGATGGCTAGGCACCATCAGCTTTCTTCACCACCCTTGCTTATGCACACATTTTTCTT
The DNA here is from genome assembly GCA_004026705.1 of Nesogale talazaci. Classification (NCBI taxonomy): domain Eukaryota; kingdom Metazoa; phylum Chordata; class Mammalia; order Afrosoricida; family Tenrecidae; genus Nesogale; species Nesogale talazaci. The sequence goes on along the minus strand of PVJH01011453.1, from coordinate 52,079 downwards.
CAGTGATGGTGTCCGGAAGGTGGGCATCTTAGAATGTCAGTATAATAGAACAAAGTGTTCTTGCATTGAGGGAGTACTTGAGTGGAGTTTCAATGTCCATCTGCTGTTTTAATAGTAATCCTATAAGTATATGCACATAGATTTATTTCCCCATCATCATATATGTATATATTTACCTATGTACATACCTGTATTTAGACCTCTATAAATGCCCTTTACCCCCCAGTTCTTTCCTCTATTTTCTTTTACTTTCCTCTTGTCCCACTATCATGCTCAGCCTCCATTTGGGTTTCAGTAATTTCTCTCTGTTACATTACTCTTGATCAATCCCTACCAGACCTCTCACACCCATCTTGTCACTGATTTTGAATCACCTGCTGTTCCTTTATTCCTGGGTTGGTCAACACCACCTCCTTTCCCCCCACCTCTCCATATCCCATATCCCCCCAGAACCATCAGCTCTCTCCTTCAGACTGTTCTCTCCTTCAGACTGTTCATCCAGCCTATCTTATCTAGATAGACTTGTATAGATAATACTATGCACACACACAAATAAACAACCCAAGAATCGGAAGATGAAGCGACCAAGGAGAACAAAGTAATGACAAAAAACCCTAATGTCCAGAAATATATATATATATGTAATAATGATGACAATAACAAAATAAAAACTTGTAAATTGTTCAAGGTCTGTTCATTGACCTCCAGGAGTGTCCCCCAGTTGAGTGCTATGGGTACCACACCCTGGCCCCAAAGTATATCCTTAGCACTCCCTCAGGAATTCCATGCTCTGCTCCCGCTGCACACCCTTAGTGTTTTGCCTTCATGTGGTAGGGTAGACAGGGTACAATCTCACCCTGATTCTCCATTTTTGACCCTGTAGGGTCTTGGGTCAGTGAGGGACACCATGTTTCATAGTGTGGCCAGCCATATGGTCCTGTCTGTGGATTGGCTGTTCTGAGTGGGGATATCAACCTCAAGGCTCAGTGTTCTCTTCCTCTCCCTTCATTTGTTCTCCTGTGCTCTGGTCAGGCATTCCCCTCTCCCTGAGCTGCAGCTACAGTGCTGTCCTGCAAAGCACTGAAGGAGAGAGGTGGCTGCCCACGTAAGTGGGGTTAGGATTGGGTCTTCAGACTCCTCCATTGGCTTCCTGCTTCATGCCATAACGTTGCATTCACATCCTGGAAAACTGGGTTTAAGTTTTGTCCCTCCTTCCCTGTAGAGATATAAACAATACACTTCCCTTGGGTGGGCTACTTCCCCATTCCCCTCTACACATTGTCATCTCCCCACCCCAGTTGGCTACCATATGTAGCCCTGGATTTGGTCTGGCCCCTGTCATATATCTTTATCTTTAAAACCACTTTGGTAAAGGAGATTTCACCTCGGCTGGGGGCAGTTTCTTAAGATGAGGGAAGTGGGAAAAAATCAGTTACTGCTATACAACGGCAGAGTGATAAACAAACGTTACTGGAAAGGCATATTTCTGTCTCTGTAAATGAGCCCCATTGTTTGAGTAAATAATGTCCAGTCACTTAAGCATTTAATCTGTGCAAGTCAAGAGTTCATGTACTGAGATCTGAAAAGGCAGCCAATAAATGTATAGTTTTCTCAACAGTTTTTTTTTAATTCTACACAATCGGTTAAATTCATGATACTGTAAATACAAGGGCATACTGGGGGGGGGGGGGGGGGGGGGGGGGGGCGAAGGGAATCCGGAATTTGTTTTTGTTTTGAAAGCAATGTATTTAATTTCTTTTACAAAACAACCTCATCACTTTCAAAGTACTCTCGATTACACTTAATCCATTTGTCAGATCTGTGATTCTGTTCTTGGAAACATTTTTTCAACTCATCAAAGCTGATATTTTTTCAACTCACCTTCCTCATTTTTTTCTTCACTTCTTCTATGTCATCAAATGCACTAAAAGTCAATGTTTGTGTCTGTTCTGGAATTTGATGAATGTCCAGTATGATGTTTGTCATCAATTGACATTTCACCTTTTTTGAAATGAGAAAAACACTTGTATACTTGAATTTTTCCCATAGTGCTTTCCTTGTAAGCTGTGTTCAACACCACAACAGTTTCTGCAGCATTTTTCCCAAGCAGGAAACAAAATTCTACAGCTGCACACTGTTCTCTTAAATCAGCCATCACAAAAAACGAGCTTCGAAGTGAAACTGGTTTTACAAAAAAGTTCTCTGTTACCAGAAAGAACCTTCCCAGGCAACGCCACTGGGTGCACTAAGTGAAAGAGTTGTTAGATGCTTGCCTAGCAGGAAAAATGTGTGCTGCTAACCTGCAATACACCCAGTACAATTCTGGTTTTCTGTTTTGTTTTGCATTCTTTTACTTGGTACTCCCTCATAGAATCACCTACCCAAGGAGAAGGATTTATAATGTTTGCTATCGTAAAACGATAATGATGTCTTTACAGTGAACCAGAGACATGCATAAACCATATACATATGAATGTACCTGGAATCCGAACTTAGGTCACCCCCAATGTAAGAACAATAGTGCTTGTGACCTGCTCCCAGTAAATACTCTCCCTCATGACAAGATCAATGAAGATGTAATGTTGTAGCAAAGTTGGTGAAGTAACTGCATGGTGCCCAGCTATCATAAAGAATAGTGCCTGGGATCTGAAAGGCTTTTTAAAAAAACAATTACCGATGTGTCAACTAAGTTCACATGGAAGAAAGACATTAGGTTGTGTAAGACAAGGATGGCAAATAATAAAATCCAAACCCAAAGGAGAGAATTATATCAGAGCTTTGAATTTTGAGCACTCTGTAGAAGGACGTGGATAGCAGTGGAAGGCCCAAATCCATTTTCAGAGTCTCCATATGGATTAAGCCTCTTGAATTCCCTCTGACCAGATAGTCCATGAATGTGAATAGCCATATAAAATCAATTATGCAGGTTTGCTTAAAATGTAAACACTTATCATTTGATCTCCCTACTGACCAGTTTTAAAGTTGTTTCAGTTTTCAATGTATTCTGCTTTCTTTTCTATTGAGGGTTTCTGTTTGGTTTTGTCAGTGTTGTTTTTGTTTTGTTTTGCTAATTTACTGTTTGTGTTTTGTATGATTTTTCTGTATATGGACATATATATATATATATATAAACTGAAATAATAATTCCCCAGGGGCATTCCAGGAGAAGATGAAGGGGAAAGGGGAACTAACAACAATGAATATAAGAAGAAAATGTGAAATTGATTGTGGTGATGATGGCATAACTCTTCTTATTATGATTTAATATTATTAAATTGTATGATATGTGAACTAAAATTAAAAACTTTTTTTCCCAATCATTTTATTGGGGGCTCATACATCGTTTTTCACAATATATAAATAAGCATACTCATCAAGCACCCGCTCATGTCCACTTCTATTATTGTTCTCCAATCGTCCGCCTTTTCCCTTAAGCCCCTAGTATTGGCTTTTCCATTCCTTCCCCTTTTCCCCTGGCCTCTCCTCCCTTCCAACCCTCAATAGTTTATACATTGTTATTGTTTTTTCATATCGTACACTGCCACTGTCCGACCTCTCCCCCAACCCACTCCTTTGATGCCCATCCTTCAGATAGGAGCTTGTGTATATATCCTTGCTGTTGGTTCCGTCTCTCTACCCGCCCCCTTCCCTCCACCCTTCCAGTATCTCCAATCTAACCATTGGTCCGAAGGGGCCCATCCATCCTGGTTTCCCCATATCTCCAGCTCCCCTCTATGCCAGTGTGACTTCTCCAGTCCATCTGGATTTGCGAGGTAGAGTTGGGACCATGATGGTTGGGGGACAGGGAGGAAGGCTTCAGGAACTAGAGGAAACTTGTATGCATCATCACTGCCTGGCTGCCCCCCGACTGGTCTGTCTCCTCCCCGTGACTCCCCTGTAAAAGGGTGACCAATTACCCACCAGTGGCCCTTAGGTCCCCACCATGCTCTCCTCCTCCTTTGTAATGATTTGATTCTTGTTCTTTGTGCTCGATATCTGCTCCCTTTGGCCCCTCTTGATCACACATGCTGGTGTGCTTCCTGCATGTGGACTTTGCTGTTTCTGCGCTGAATGGTGACTCGATTATCTTCAAGTCTTTGAGATTCCAGGTATTCAATCATTTGTTAGCTGGGTACCATCATTTCTTCTACTTTGTTTGCCTTTGTATCCATTTGTCATCAGCGATATCAGGAGTCAATTGGTCCATTGATTTTGATTTTTGTTCTTTGACACCTGATTGTTTCAGCACCTCATGATCGCACAGGTAAGTGGTCTTCTTTTATGGTGGGTTTTGTTGCTTCTGAGCTAGATGGCTGCTTGTTTGTGCTCAAGCCTTTAAGACCCCGGATGCTCTATCTTTTTATAGCTGGGCCCATCTGCTTTCTTCACCACCCTTGCTCATGCTCTTACATGTCCTCAATTGGTACACTGGGAATGTGTGCACACAGTGATATATGTTTGTTTTGTTTTTTTTCTGGCCCATTTGATGTCTATTGCCTAGACCTTTTACCACTTTCACCACCATCTGACCACACTGACTGTTGTGCTTCTTCTGTGTGGCTGTGGTCTCTTCTCAGGTAAATGGTCTAATGTTTATCTTCAGGCTTTCAAGACACTTGATAGATCCTTTGATGGCTAGGCACCTTCAGATTTCTTCACCACATTTGTTTGTGCACCCATTTTACTTCAGTGATCGTGTTGGGCCATTGAGCCTTGAGGAATGCCAGATTCATAGAACAAAGCGTTCTTGCATTGAGGGAGCACCAGGGTGAGGGCCCAAGGTCCACCTGCTACCCTAATATTTGACCTATAGATATGGTCTTAATTTTATTCCCAACTTATAATAGATAGTTGTATCTATGTACGGACATACCTATATTTAGACCTCTGTAAGCGCCCTTTGCCTTCTAGCTCTTTCCTCTATTTCCTTCCATCTCCCTCCTGTCCCACCATCATGTTCCACCTTCATTGGCATTTCATTGTTTTCTCATATTCATTGTCCTTGCT
>PVJH01011453.1:0-46972 GCA_004026705.1 Nesogale talazaci | reverse complement strand
ATCTCCCTCCTGTCCCACCATCATGTTCCACCTTCATTGGCATTTCATTGTTTTCTCATATTCATTGTCCTTGCTTAATCCCGACCAGACCTCCCACACCCTCCTTTCCATCGATTCCTAACCACTTATTGTTCCTCCAACCCATCCATGTGTTTGTCCTCCCCCCTTCTCCTCTCCTCTCTCATGCCCCCAGGAATCATTTGCCCAGTCCTTTCTGTGGTGCAATGGGTCTCCAGAGGGATGTATTCCTCTGAGCATCATGTGTTGGTGTGGAGCTTGGGCCAGCTCTCTTCTTCTTTCTCCCTTCTTTTCTTTGTCCCTGTGGGTGTGGGATGCTGGTTGCTCCCCCACCCTGTTCTCTGCCACACCCACTACTAGAGATGGAGTCCATCTGACTCTGGTTGCATCCGACTCTATAGTTCTCTTTTCTTGCATTCTTCCATGTGTCCACATTGTCTTCATGGTTGGGTGCTTCGTGGTAGGAACTGCTCACCCACTCCGGTTTCTGTAGAGACAAGACCCATACTCCCTCCCTGGGTGGATTAGTGCCCCATTCCCTCAGTTATCCTATCACTTTTGAACTCCCTTTTAACTCCCCTCCCCACCCCCCATCTTTCCCCCATTACTGTGTTGCATCCAACATGTATCTCCCTGGGTTTGGTCCTCCCTCCTCCCCTTACCCTATCTCTTGGGCCAGCTAATATGGCATATAGGAGTCTTCTCTTTTATACTCACCATACTGTTTCTACGTACCTCAGGGGGCCCATGCCGTACTTATCCTTTTGTGATTGACTGACTTCACTTAGCATAATTTCCTCCAGGTCTTCCCATGCAGAGATGTGTTTCATGTGCTCATCTGAGCTTTTGAGTGAGGCATAGTAATTCCATTGTGTGTATGTGCCAGAGTTTGTTGATCCATTCATCTACTCATGGAAATTTAGATTGCTTCCAACTCTTTGCAATTGTGAATTGTGCTGCAATAAACATTGGTGAGCATATCACTGGCTGTGGTTTATTTCTTGCCTCTGCTGGCTATATACCCAATAGTGGGATAGCTGGATCATAGGGTAGCTCAACTTCCATTTTCCTTAAGTATCACCAGACTGCTTTCCATAGTGGCTGTACATATCTACATGACCACCAACGATGTAAGTGTTCCTATTTCGTCACATCCCCTTCAACATTTGTTGCACTCCGATTATCTGATTTGGGCTAGCCTCAAGAGCAGCAAGCCTCAAGTATGAAAATTGCAAAGACACGGGTTCTTTGTTAGGGAAAATCTAGACTACTGGTTTGAAAACTTGAAAACAGGAAAATTCTTTCAAGTCCTGTACCATTCAATAAATTTGTACCCTAATCAAGAAAAGAAATTCTATGCTTCTGGCTTAGAAAGATCAATATTTCTAATGTCCTTGAGTTGACTGAAATGTTTCCTTAAGGAAAAATTTTTATGTCAGAAAATAAGACAAGAAATAAAACATCTGTTTGTGTATCTTAAAAAAACTTAATCTTCAGTATGGTAGACAATTTTTCCCATTCATTTTAGGGGGATGACACCTTGCTTGTTCCCATCCATGCCTACCCTGTCATGAATACAGTGGATTTTCCCTCATTTATCAGTCTATCAAATGTCTTGCTGGGGGAAAGGTAAGTAACCAAATGAACTCCTGAAGTGGATGTGAAACACTAAGAGATGCTCACATATATAAAAAAGTTAAACATGTGTTTTCTCTAATGGAAGATCATCTTTCCTGCTGAATTAGACTGGATTTGTAGTTTTAAAATGGTAAAACAAAACAAAAACCATTAAATCTTATAGGCCAGAAAGGGATTTCATTTTATTGGGTCATTTAACTGAAAGGCGCAGGGTAGATTTTCAGGTACAGGTGGATCTATGGGCTAATTAAAGGGAAGGAATCTGACTTTCTGCTGCCACTGTTGTATCCTTTTCCAGAGGCAAGATGGGGCAACAATGGTACTCCTATAGGGTATGATGGCAACCAAAAACTCTTGAAATTAGCTGGCAAGGTGGGAAATAGGAAGGGCTGAAGGTTGCAGGAATTTAAGTGAAAGTTCCGTAATCAAGTCTCATTGAACAAATTTGGATCACATGTCTATCCACTGAACAATCTCTGCTTTAAGATGACAGGGGAAATAAATCTAGGGAAGATAAAGATAACAGAAATCCACTATATAATCCACATCTTAGATTCCTCTCTTTCTCTAGCTATTAAAATAATTCATTATTTCAATTGTGGTATGAAATGTGTCTTGTTTGTTATGAAATGTTTACTAAATGCTGACTGTGAGATATACTGCTTTCAGATCTATAAAGAAGATGGATACTGAGCCCTATATCATGAACTACCATTAGACACTGAAATATTTATATAAATTGTCCTGAGTCTCTCATGCTTGGCTCTTCCTCTCTCCTCCAACTCTCCTATAGTTCCTTTATTAATGAGCTGACACCAGATAACTCTCAGTACTGGGGAAAGTGAAGGAACACCTGGGTCCAGCCTTACATCCATTGTAATTGGTTGCTGCCTCTGAAGTCCTCCTTAATTCATCTTTTGAATGTTATGATATGGGAAAGGATAAATAAACAAAGGTTCTGATTCTTATATTTTCATCATCTACTGAAAGAAAAACAATGACACCAATGAGTTGCATCAATTGCTGAGTAATGTGTAATAAAGACTAATGCACATCAATTTCAGCCCTATATGATTCCGTCTTGATACATTCCCACTAAGACTGTCTTATACACTTTGGACATGTTGTCATTCTGTTGTGCACAGGGTCACCATGGGTCAGTGCTGACTCCGTGACACCTAATAAGTTATTAATGGATATTTGAAGCTGTTTCTTTATTTTGCATCAATTTCCAATTGTCAAGTGAAAATCTCGAATGTTTTGCCAACTATATATCATTAAGATCAATTCTACTTTGAGCAGGTAATCTTGCCCTGAAGCCTGAAGGGTTCCTCTTCTGGCTTTATGTCTAACAGTGTTCTCCTCCTATTAATGCGGTTTGCAGTTGTTAATCCCAAAGAAGTGGGTAACCTATTCTTTCTTTGTAGTTGGTTCTTAATTTAGGAACCTCCTCTCCATGAGATCATGCGAGTATTTGAAATATGATGACATAGCTTCTCACATAACAGCAATGTGTAAGTCATCACCGTACAACACATTGACAGATGAGTGGCAGTTCACAGTCAGGGAGGGTGTTATATCTTTTCATCAGAGTTTTGTCCTCTCATCATACTACATACGGAGCAAATAATCCAAGGGATTCTATTATAAGAAGAAAAATGCAACATTAGTATTGAAAACAGACTCGGGCTGAGCCCCGGTGGTATAGTGGGTTGAGTGCAGGACTGAGGCCCACTGGCTTGGTGGTTCAAATCTAGAAGCATCTCTCCAGGAGCAAGGCTGGGCCTTCCATGCCACCAGAGGGCAGTGATGCACCCCCAATAAAGAAAAGTGACTCATTGATAACCTGTGATATGCAGATGACACAACCTTGCTTGCTCAAAGGAAGATTGGAAGCACATACTGATGAAAAACAAAGACTCCAGCTATACGCACACAGACATACATGAGCACGTACTCCCCTAAAAGATGAAATATTCTTTTCAAAGCTATATATTTAATAGCTTTACAAAGCAATACGATCATCTTTAAAGTGCTCTCATTAAACTTAAATACATTTGTCACATAGCAAGTCCATTCTTGGAAACATTTTTCAAACTCATCTGTTTGGATGGCTGACAGCACCTCCATTGTTGTTTTCCTTCAAATCTTCTACACCATCAAATCACTGTATTTCCATGTCCCTCTTCATTTACGGAAATAAAAAGAAGTCACATGGAGTGAGATCAGGTGAGTGGTGCATGGGGCAAGAGAGGCATGCTGTTTTTTTCCCAAAACTAGCACACTGAGATGGTCGCATGAGCAGGTAGATTGTCATAGTGACATAACCAGTCTACCACAAATCAGCCCTTTGTGGATCACACATTGTTTGCTATGCACTCTTTTCAGAACCTTTAATTAGAAAGCTTGATTAATAGTCTGATCTACTGGAATGAACTCCAACTGCATTCTGAGTCAACATTTTCATCTATTCAGGAAGTTGACAGACATCCAGAATGAGGTTTGTCGTCCGTACACATGGCACCTTTTTTGAAATGAGGAAACCACTCATACACTTGACTTTTTTTTCACACAGCGCTGTCCTTATAAGCAGTTTTCAACATCACAACAGTTTCTGAGGCATTGTTCCAGAGCAGGAAACAAAATTTCACAACTGCGCACTGTTCTCTTAAGTTGACCATCACACACAAAAGAACGAGGTTCGAGGGAAACTGCTTTTATGAAGAAATTCACTATGACCAGAGCAGAACTCCCCAGACAATGTCCCTGGGTGCTCTAGCTCACAGCTTTGCTCCACTCAGTGCAATTCTGGGTTTTTAGGATGTCCTCTCATTTATGTTTGACAGAGTATTTTTATATGTATATTTACTTTTGTTGCAAGTGCATTCTTGAGTGATGAAACATATAAGGGAAAAAGTTATGAAATCTTCTTGCAACTTAATGTAAAGGAAAAAATTAACTGGACCAATAGACAACAACAAAAGAAAAGATTGAACTTGTCAAGGATTTCATTTACAATCAATGCTCCTGGAAGCAACACTCAAGACATTGAGGAGCATATTACACTAGGCAGTTGTGCTGCACAAGATGGTTTTAAGACGTTGAAGACCAAGTTGTCATTTTGAGGACTTGGGTGTGGCTGAACCAAACCATGATATTTTCAGTAGCCTTACATGCTGTGACAGCTGAACAATAAAACCATTGAGAATTGATGCAATAATTATGGTAATTCTGAAGAATAAGGTACCATAGACTGCTAGAAGAGCAAACACATCTGTCTTGAAGAAAGTACAGTCAGTATGCTCCTTAGAAGTGAGGTAGGTGAGGCTTCTTTTCATGTACCTTGGACATATTACCAGAAGCAATCCAAAAGAGGAAGGACTTCGTTGAGTTGAATTGACATAGTAATTCCACCAATGGGCTCAAGCTTATCCACAAATATGAAGATGGCACAGGACCAGGTAGTATTTTGAATATTGGACATATAATCTCTATGAGTTGGAGTCAATTTGACTGAATCTAAAAACAATAAGGAACAATAAATTCATGCAAGTCCAGAAAAAGAAGCCCTTGGGTTGGAGAGTTTGGGGAAGTCTTCATTCCTATAGTAAGTACATCTGTGTTATGTGTTATGAGTGAGGCATTAGGTGACTGAATAGCATGTGACAGGAGAGCAAGAACTACCTCTTGTAGGCAATAAACAGCTACTGAAGGATCTTAATTTACCCAGTAACTGGTATATCATCGATGCCTCTTGGGCTTCACCATGCTTAGGTGGGTGAGCACAAGTTTGGTGAACATGTAGGTAATACTAAGCAGGTGGGTACATGTTGCCAATGGCCAGGTATATAGAGTTAGAAAGAGGGGCAAGTTAAACATTTCGTTTGTGGTGGAAGTTTGATGGACTGACATAGCTGAACTTTACCAATGCCTGCTGAGTTTGAGAAGGTCCATGGGTGGTGCAATGGCTTACCTGCAATTACTGACCTAAAATTCGGGGGTTCAAACTTCTTCGGGGGTTCAAACCCACTCAGAGGTGCCACAGCAGAAAGTCCTTCCCATCTGCATCCACAAACAGTGAAATGAAGAAATCCCTATGGAGGAAAGAAAAGCACAATAAATGAGAGGTTAAGAAAAAATGATGGCAGGCAGAGTAAAACACTCAGAGGTTTGTGAGAGTTAAAGATAACAGAGGCATGTGCTATGGTATATACAATCCTGCAACAGTGAGGATCTATGAGTAGATGCACGATGAACAGGTGGGACAAAGAGAGTGAGATTATGCCATATATATATATATATATATATATATATATATATATATATATATATAATTTGACTGAGTACATTTGTATAGCTACACTTTATCTCTGAGTATGTCTATGAATGGTGGCCCATGCAATGGGCAAAGGTAGGAATGCTTCTTAGACAGCCTTGAAGAACTGAGTCACTGGGCTTAGGGAATCAGGGCCATAGTCTTGGAGACACCAAGGTGAATCAGCATAATTCAAAAAGCCCCGGTGGTTTAAGTGATTGAGTGCGGGACTGCGGCCTGCGGGCTTGGCGGCTCTCAGGAGTGGTGCTGGGTGGCTCCACAACCACCAGAGGGCAGTGATGCCCACACACACACAAAAAGGCAATGTTCTACTTTTCTAATTGGGTGAGTAGAAATGAGTATTAAATGCTCATGAGCAGTCATCTTAGGAGCAACTCATTTTCTCTTCTAATCCAGAGGAAATACAACTGACAAAAATCAAAAGACATGTGGAGACAATTTGTTCCATGGACTAATGAGGATCAGTCACCATAACAGTAAGATCAGAAGACAAGATGGTGCTGTTACCACTCCCACTGCGCTAAAGAATAACATTTCTTAAGGTTCTGCATAGAATGGGAGAAAAAGGTGAAACAAAGCAAAAAACTAGTTTACTGGTCAGATAAATGGTGGCATTACCAATACTATGGCCCTTCATCACCCTTTGGGTATCAACTGAACTAACCTCAGCATTAAAATAAACAAGTGCTACCAAAAGAGTAGCATTTATCCAAGAACAAAGTTCAGAAGATTAGGAATGAAGGCAGCATGGAAGCAACACACGCAGTGAGGAAGTGAGATAAGTGATGTGCATGTAGGGCACTGCAATGGATGAGTTGAGTGAGAATATACACGAATTGTTGAATGTGGAAGCACAATTTGCTTTATACACCTTCATCCCATTCCCAGTAAAAAGTCAAGATAAAGAAAGGAAAACCTTATGGAACAATTCGTGTGAAAATTGACTCAAAAGCATTGGACTTGGTTTGGGACTGTTGGATATGCTGCGTTGTCTAGAGAAACAAAACTAGTGACACTCATATATGCATAAGAAAGAATGTTATATCAGGAAGGCATAGTCTGATACTAGCCAGAAACCTTTTCAGCCTCATGTAAGTACCGATAGATGGCACAGAAAGGTGAAGAGGAAACAGGGAATCATAGACTAGTGAGTGAAGAGTTGTATCCAAAGGTTGGTGGTAACTTGACAGGGCACCAACAGCTCCCAGATTAGCAGTTCACATGAGGCCTGGAGACAAAACAACTCAAGCAAGCAGGGAGTGTGAAGGAAGAGAAAGGTCTCACTTTCTCATTTCTAAAAAAGGCCACACCCTCAAGGAGGCATCATGAAGCTGTAATCTGATTTATAGGTTGGACTCCACCCCTACATTTTCACGCAGGTTCAAGTTAACATAAAATCTAGCCACCACACTTGTCTTTGAATGGAGTTATTTTTTTAATTAAATATGAAGCTATTATTTTGGTTCACCTCACTACGCCTTGCCCGTGAGCTCTAGAATATATAATAATGTATGCAAGCAGTGCAAATAATAATGATGATGAATACTTAAGGCAGAAAGCATTGCTAATAACTTCCAAACAACTAATCTGAATTTTGTGATAATCATTTAATTGATTTACTCTAATTGTTTTCCATATATATGTACACATACATATATATTTCCCTAAATAGAATATTGTTTTGCTTTGTTTGCTATGGTCTTTACCGATCCCTTTGTATAACCTGAATCATACTGTTGATAAAGGAGTCTTGATGACATAGTGGTTATGCATTGGGCTGTTAACTTCAAGGCCAGCCGTTTGAAACCACCAGCTACTTTGTGGAAGAAAGGCAATGCTTTCTATTCTCATAAAGAGTCACATGCTCAGAAACACACAGAAGCAGTTCTACCACGTACAGGATCACTATAAGTTGATAGCCATTCAATAAGTTTGGTTTTTTTTTGTTTTTTGAATATTTTGAGTTTGACTATAAATTCTTTTGTAACCTGTTCTTGTTATCAATATCACGTTTTTCTTGTTGAGCCATGCTAGTTTACTGCCATAGGGTTCACTGTGTGGCTTTTAAAACGTTTCCATATATATTGTTTATGGACTTTTGAGTTGTTTCTACTTTTGTTTTGCTTTTGGTAGGATGAACCCTACTGTTGTATTCTGGTGCAAGCTTCCTGCCATAACTGTATTCCATTGCTTCCTTCACGGATAATTGCCCCGTCCCGCACCAACCCTTCCCTTCTTCTGCACTTCTCAGTATTAGTGACATGCACATCAGCCCCAAGGAGAATTCATCTGAACAAAGGAGAGTCCCTTTTGGCAAGGTCCACTCATTCTATGGTCACTTTTACCGCAAAGTGGCCAGAAAAAACTAATTGCCTAACTCATAAATTATTGTTTCTTTCATTTTCTCTCCCTAAATTACTTGTTTTGTACCATAAACCAGTCTCTTTTTTTAATGCTTTTATTGGGGCCTCTTATGTCTCATCACAGTCCATACAGTCATCCAGTGTGTAAAGCACATTTGTTGCCATCAATGATTTCAAAGCATACTCTTCCCACTTAAGCCCCTTATATCAGCTCCCCATTTCTTCCCCTCCCTCCTTGCTCACCCTGCCTCATGACCCCTTAATAAGTTATAGATTATTACTATCATATCTTATGTTGTCCTCCATCGCCCTGCACCCACTTTTCTTTTGCACATTTCCCTGAAAGAAGATTATAAATTGATTCTTGTGATTGATTCCTCCTGTCTCTCCCCCACCCTCTCCTAATCATCCTGCTTTCTCTATTCTCATTGTTGGCCCTGGGTCATAAACCAGTCTCATGAGTTAGTTATAAGTTAGTGAAAATAATTTGCTTTATTATATAGACATTAGTCTTTGGTTCTTAAAACAAAATCTACTGACCCTTCCTAGAGGCTTCTTCCTGGGCTATTGTGAGTGAAATTCTCTTCATTTATAATCAGAATGGACACTTCAGCTAAGCAGTTTCTTGAAATGAGCTATTGAGTCTAATGGTGAGATTTTAAAAAAATCTTTAACAAGATAAGCATGCTGTATTTTCTCAAAAGATTCTGGCAGCAAGCCAAGCCTCCTCCAGAATCTATGTCCTTTCATCATACCTTTTTGTCATCTTTTAACTACCCAAGCTGTCTCCCAGTGCGTTCAATCTAAAATACTGCCAGCTGGACCCAGCCGAACCACAAGCCCACTCCCATTTAGTCAGTTACAACTCATAGTGACCCAATAGGACAGAGCAGAACTGCTCCTTAAAGTTTTCTAGCCTGTCAATCTCTACAGGAGCAGACAAGCTCATCTTTCTCCCTCAGAGTGATGGGTAGATATGAACCCCTGTTCTTACAGGTCATTACAAAATACTTAACCCACTGTGTCATCGGGGCTCCTTCTAGCATGATAGCAGTGAATATTTGAAGGAGTTTTTACCAGAAATCTTCTATTTATTCTGTATCCATTCATTAATTATTCAGCAAATCTTTCTTGAATTCCTATTATATTAATAGCCATTTGTATAATAGGAAGGTATATTGTTAGATCCTAATGATGATTAAAATATGGTACCATGGGGTTGAGCCCCGGTGGCGTAAGTGGTTGAGTGTGGGACTGCGGCCCGTGGGCTTGGCGGTTCAAATCCAGTGGCAGCTCTCAGGAGCAGCACTGGGTAGCACCCATGACCACCAGAAGCAGGGATGTTCACCAAAAAAATAATAAAATAAAATATGGTAACATGAGTGACACAAACAATTTGTATTCTGCAACTAATTGAAGTATTGGTGGTTCCAGTGGCCCCAACTTCCATAAATGTTACAGACAAGAAAAATCTGTAGAGCAGTTCTACATATAATGCATGGATTCGATATAACTAGAAGGGTTGGTAATACCATGTTGTATTTAACATCACTCACTCACTCACCGATTCTGATGCAAAAGTGACCTATAGGATAGAGGAGAACTGCTTCTGTGGGTAACTCTTTATGGGAGTAGAAAGTTTCATCTTTCTCCCTCAGAGAAGCTGATGATTTTGAACTGCTGACCTCACGGTTATTTGCCCATGGTGTAACCACTATGCTATCAGAGCTCCTACATGTTTTCAATTCCAATCTTGACCCTGCTTCATAATGTCTGTGTGACCTGAGAAATAACAGCCTCTTTATGTCTTTCAATATCCTCGTCTATACAATGCAGCTAATAATGCTTAATAGACTGATTCTGAAGCCTATGTGAGTTGAAATAGACTATACTTATAATCGCAAAATTTGAAATGTACAATTCAATATTTTAATATATTCACATAATTCTATACCCATTGCCACATGAGTTTTAGAACATTTTAATCCCCTCAAAAAGAAATCTCATAGCTTTTAACTGCTATCCCTTATCCCCCCATCCTCCAAGCCTAAGCAATCAACTGTCTGTAACTACTTTTGTCTTTATATATTTATCTATTCTGGATATTTCATATGAATGGAATACTATAGCATATGGTCTTTTGGATTGGCTTATTTTGACATCATGCTATATATATCAATCCTTCATATATTTTTTAAGGCTGAATCATATCTCATTGATTGTAGATACCACCTTTTGTTTATCTAGTCATAGTGGGTGAACATGTGAGTTGTTTTTATTTGGGGGTTATTGTGAATAGTGCTTTAAGGAATATTTGTGCAAATGTTAACTTCTCTTGTTGTAGGTTAAGGAGTGAACTTGCCGGGTTATATGATAACTCAAAGGATCCTTAATGGCACAATAGTTAAGTTCTTGGCTCTTAACTGGTGGTTTGAATTTACCCACTAACTCTGCAGGAGAAAAGACGTAAAATTTGTTCTTATGAAAAAATTACAGCTGGGAAACAATTGCAAGGATTTACATATTGCCTTCTCCCTGGAGTATGGACAACACAAAAGTGGTGAAGGGAGACATTGGAAAGTGTAAGATATGACAAAATAATAATTTGTAAATTATCCAGGGTTCGTGAAGGAGGGGGGAGTAGGGAAGAAGGCAAAAATGAGGAGCTGATACCAAGGGCTCAAGTGGAAAGCAAATGTTTTGAGAATGATGAGGGAAACAAATGTACAAATGTGCTTGACATGATGGACGCATGTTTGGGTTGTGATAAGAGTTGTATGAGCTCCCGATAAAATTATTTAAAAAAAAATTACAGCCTAGAAAAACCTGTAGAGCAGTAGTTATACCCTTTCCCATGAGTCACTATGAGGTGGGATCTACTCAAAGGCACCTGACAATATGGTAGCTGTAGGGTTAACATTTTGAGGAGTTGCCCCTGTTTTCCAAAGCAGCTGCAGCACTTGACATTCCACCAAAAATTTATGAGGGTCCTTATGACTTTTGTGTGCTGAAGTAGGGTAGTCTTATCTAGAGCTTTAAAAGAAACATTATAGAAATGAACAAAAATAATAGGAAAACACAAAAATTAAATTCAGAAGGAAAGGATTTAGACAACATTACCAGGTGTTGTAGGATTTATGTTTAACACCATTAAGTATGCTTTCTTATTTTAGGGTTTCTTCTGGGGCCATATAGCATTTTGATATGTTTTTCCATAAGAACACATAGTTGATTTGTACGTAGTCATTAACTAAATTGTCATTGGCTGAATTCAGGTTGTAAAATTTCCTTACAGATAAAAATTCATGGGGGGAACTTGTCAACTACCTATAAACAACTTTAGGGCCTTAAGATCTTGTAAAATGTATCTTGACCACTTGTATAAATAACAAGAAGTTATATCCCAGATGCCGTCCCGCAACTCTAAATCAAATATAGCATCACAAGATACAAGATTCTCAGTCTTTTCCTTATGTAGATTGAGCTGTGCTGTATAATTGAACAAGCAAAATCATCATGGCTAACAAATTTTTGTAATAATTAACTGTCTTCAAGAGTCTTGAAAATAAGATACATTCTTCCTTCTTATGGGGACACTTGTTTATAGTCAAGACTTAAAAATTGATTCTCAAAGAGATTGTTTGAAACCTCTTTACAAAATAAATATACTCCTACTTATACTAAAAACAAACTATTTACTAAAAATTCCTACTTATACAAAAACAAAAAACTTATACTAAAAAAAAAACAAAAAAAATATATACTCCTACTTATACTAAAAACAAACAAACAAAAACAAACCCAAAACAAACAAAAGACAAAAATCAAACCCATTGTAACCAAATTGATTTTGATGCCAGACAACCCCATGTGAGACATAATAAAGTTTTATTGACTAGAATTTATTGAAGATACTTCCATGGTGCTTCTGGGTGGATTTGAATTTATGTGTTTAAAATTCAAATTAACTTGAAGGAGCAGCCGCATTTCACAGCAAGGGTGATTTGAGTTCATCTGCCTACTTGTCCTTCGTTTGAACCCCTACTTGGATACATCAAGGATTGAAGCTTCTGTTTTTTAAACGCTTAAAAATTGATATGTAAATAAAATAATCACTGTTCCTTAACAATAGCCTAAAGTTTTACTGTATGAAAAATTCTCTTTATTATCTGCGGTTAAAGCTTCTTTCATTTATTTACTGATTTACTACTGACCTACTTATCCATCTTGACTCAGCATCTTTGCCAATTTTAGCAGAGAAAAAAAACACTTCTCACCCTGCGGCGGTCATGTACCTATGTCGATTTCATGATTGGAAATCTAGGGGTGGAGTCTAACTTGTCAATCTGGAGATAGCCAATGAGACCTCTGTGTGGGCATGGCTTTCTCCTGGAAAATTTCGCGGTATTTCCCAATTGGAGAAGAGAGACTTTCCTGAGAGATGAACTACTGACAAGATGAGATGACAGCATGCTGATCGATCCTGGTTCCTGGAGAATGGAGGAGCCGGCAGAGAAGTCACATGGGTTTGCCCTGATGGAACCAGACCTCAGGGGCCAGAGAAGCCACATGGAGACCCCTGCCAGCGCTGAAATGCTCCCACCGCCAATGAATACTGCTGATGGACCCTGACCCCTGGAAATGAGGAGCTGTGAGGAGACTCCTGCCAGCGCCAGGATGCCGCTCCTGCACATGCTTCGTGAGTCAAAGGGAGACTTTATAGACTGGTATCGGACATATGGACTAATATCGGACTTATGACTTTAGACTGTAAGGGGTGGGGATCTTTTCTCAATGTTCCATTCCTCGTATATAAATCTTTCCCTTATATCCATATGCATTTGTATGAATTTGTTTCTTTAGTCTACCCGGACTAACACACACCCCTATTCATGGGGACATGTATTAATAAGGCATATGTGCTTCACTTTCTGACATCTGTCCTATGTCCAGATACCAACTTGAGATAATCATCAAAGGGAAGTCTCAAAGATGCAAGCGATTTACTTGTTTTTAAATTTTTCTCACAAAATATTTCAATCTAAACTTTTCATTCCTTGAAGAAAACAATTTTAAAAATTAAAAAACCTAACAGGAGGAAAGCCAAAAATGATCTCAAATTGGAGCTCAAAAATTGCAGTCCTTGGGCTGAGCCTCGGCATAGTGGTTGAGTGCAGACTTGGCGGTTCAAATCCAGCAGTAGTTCTCCAGGAGCAAGGCTGGGTAGCTCCCACAACCACCAGAGGGCAGTGATACCCCCCCAAATTGCAGTCCTCTGCCTTCCCACTTTAGATTTTTGTATAATTTTTATTTGAAAATTTGCTCAACTACTTTGCTCAACTGGAAATGGAGGGAACAAATTTATGATCAGCATCTAGAACAAACCTATGTGTGTACCGGTAGTGGTAAAGATGGAGTCTTTTTCTTGTTCATAGTCTGCTAGTCTTTGTGTAGAGAACCCTAGGTGGCACAGTGGGTGTGCTCAATTACTAACCACCAGATAGAGCAGTTCTACCCAGCTCACATGGGTCTCCATGAACATAACTCAGCAGCAACGAGCACAATAATAGTCCCTGTCTACATCATTGAGGTGATTATCATTAGACCAAGAACACTCATCCTTCCAGATTCTTGGCACTAAACCATTGTTGCAGGCTTGATTCCAACTCATGGCATTGTCATGTTTTCAGTGTAGATTGTGCTGCACAAAGTTTTCAGGGGCTGATTATTTTAAAGTAGATTGCCAAAACCTGTATTATGAGGAACACCTTCCAGCCCTTCAGTTAGCAGCTAAGAATGTTAACTGTTCACACTACCGAGGGTGTGCTACATAGTAATATATAATGTTATTAAGAAAGCAATCAATCAATTTCTAATTCTGTTTTGAATATACTTCAAGATTACAATGTGATTTCAAAGTGCCACTCCTAGAACAAAGGCAAAGATTGTAGATATGGATGGATAGCACTGGAGTGACATTATTACAATGATCGGATACTGCCTCTTTGCCTGATTAATTCCACCTTTTCCTATCCTGCTTTGGATAGGTTTGATAAGAAAAGAAGTCAGCCTAGGACAAGGAGTGAACTTGATTAGGCCACCAAGGGCGGTGGGAGGGGGGAGCAAAAGCTCTGGATTCTTTTTGCCTAGATGATTGGACTCATTCTCTAGATTTAAATAAATAAGTTATTTTAATTTTTTGAATCCTTGACACAACAATTAAGCACTCCATTACAAAAAGAAAAGCTGGTAGTTTGGATTCAACCAGAAGCACCCCAGCAGACAGACCCATGATCTGCTTTGAAAAAGAAAAATAATTTTATTGGACTCTTACAGCTCTTAGAACAATCCATATACATCAATTGTATCAAGCATATTTGTATGTTTCCATCATTATTTTCTAAACATTTACATTCTACTTGAGCCCTCGATATAAGCTCCTTTTTTATCCTCCCTCCCCATCCCACTTTTTGACCCCTTGATAAGTGATAGATTATTATTTTCATATCTTACACCAACCACTGTCTCCCTTCCCCCTCAGTTTCTACTCCCCACCCTCGCCCTACCCTCCTGGACCTGCCTTTTAAAGACCACAACCTTAGAAACCTTATGGCTGCAGTCTGGGACTGACCATGAGTCAGAATAGACTTGACAGCATCCTTTTTTTTTTTTTCTGGAACATTGATTTCTGTAAATTTGTGTTTATCTTTTTATGACAATGCTGAGAATTGAGCCCACCATGGTTTGCTTGAGCTCCAAATTCCAGGTGGACTGTCTTTCAAAATGATTTTAAAGTGCATAAGAGCACAAATTGTCTTAGATAAAAGAACATTTTTGGAGTATTTAAAGCATGCTTTAGCCCTTGACTATTTATGCCTTTTTCAAGTTGTCGCTTATTTGTTTATGAGGTTGGGGTAGACTAGGGTGAAGGTTTCTAGCTCATTAGCCAGTTAACTGTGTTCTGATAGTCTTTTTTCATTGGTCACATCCTGAATATAACAACTGATGTTCAAAGCTCACGTGAGCGTAACTAACAAATTCCCAGGGTTACTTTTTTCTCTCTATGTACATGTAGTGACTTGAAAGGTATTTGACATATTTGACAAAATGTCTTGAAATTGTATAGACTTCTCTTGTGGCTTGACTAATTAAAGGAAATGTCCCCTATAGCGTTCAACCAATAAAGCACAGGTGTCTGGTTTTAAAGAGAACATCAGTGGAGAAGAGGACCACAGTGCAAACACATGACAGATTTCTTTATCATTAGAGCCCTAGGGGAGATAACACAGTACGGTAGTGAAGAAATGATGACGTCAAAGAGCTGAACTGAAAATTTCAAAGCAAAATTCAAGAAGACAAAGTAAAATATTATAATGAAATGTGCAAACACGTATAGTTAAAAACACAGCCCAATTCTGCACCATTATCGCAGTTATTATGTTGCAGCCCATTGTTGCAGCCACGGTGTCAATCCTCGTTTTTGCTGGCGTCCTATTTTGACCAAACATGATGTCCTTTCTGAGGGACTGGTCTCCGAACAACATATCCAAAGTGTGTGAGGTAAAGCCTCACTCTTCTTGCCTCTAAGGAGCATTCTGGCTGCATTGTTAGGGTTTTCTGCTCCCATAGAGTAAGAAAACCAAAAAAAAGGAAAACATGGTCCACATACTTTAAACTGGAAGAAAAAAATCAAGTCTTGAATTGCAATATTGAAAGATTCTGTGGGGAATGATGCAGAAAGCATCCAAAGAAGATGGTGTCTGAAGAGCTTACTCTGTACAGTTACTCCTATCCAGAATGTGTATCAGAAGTATAGGATTGTTGGACATGATTATATGAAATCTGGGCCAGCCCTAGTCCTTATTCAGAATCTCATGTATTCACATTACAGCTATCCTTTTCTGATAGAGACAGCACAGCTATAGAATAATATGGTATAAATAAATGCCATTGAAATTTAATTAGAAACAGAACACTGCCTTCCAGGCTTGAGGAGTCTCTGCATTCATAATATAGGTCTCCCAGAAGCACATTTAAAGTAATCTGATCACGAGTTTGTACTTTTTTTTTTAACCTTTTCCGATCCAAATACCTAGCCATGGCAGATAGACTGTGAAGATGTTACCTTTCACACAGCAAAGCCACCCGTTTCAGAAACAAAATCAACTCCGAACAGCAGGAGCAGGATATAATGGTGGTGGTAAGCCGGGCCAAACTGCAGGCCTCCAGGCTCTAGATGGTAAAGCCTGCAATTGGGCCTGAAGTGTCCTACCATGGGGGTAAAGGAAACTATAGTAACCTGCTGGTACAAGGGCTGATAATCTTACCTATTGCTTGAAGCCAGGGAAAGGGGTGAGCCTTGCCACCTTTAAATTCCCTGAAAGAAAGCTAGAAAACCTCTGTTGATCTGTGGTGTGGGGGTGATGCTTTGTAGTGAGGTGTGAGTAAATGAAGATAGAGGAGAGTATCGAGCTTGTAATCTCGAGATGAGCCCAGGGACTGAGTACACTGTAGTCCCAAAATAACTGCCTAGTGGGAACCCTAATACATAATTACAAAACCCAATATAAATGATGGCCTTTGGAATCCAATTTCCAAAGTACATGTGTAACAACCATGCTTAGAAAGATAACATTCAAAACTCAACAACCAGAATATGGTTGTATGAAAACAACTTTTCAGAATGTTTGATGAAGACTTAGAAAAGAAAACATTTGGGGCACAAACTAAGATAACATTAAGGCAAATGTTTATTTTTAAATATTAAGAAATTATTTTAAAAAGTTAAGACACATATTAAAATGAGTATATGAAAAAGAAAATGTCAACTTTGAAATATTCCAATTTTTAAAATAGCTACTTAACTTTAAATCTTAACAAATCAGATGAACACTATCCTGCACACACTTGAAGAAAGGATTAACAAATAGGAAAATAACACTAAGGAAATTGCCCAGAACACAGCATAGGTAATTTTTTATTTAACTCACGTCATTGAGTCAATGCTACCTCGTAGCAGCCCCGTTGTGAGTTCCCGAGCCTGGGACTGTTTATGGGAGACAAAAGCCCCGTCTTTCTTCCACAGAGCTTACCACCACCATGCGAAGTTTAGTCCAGCAAGTAACCCCTACACCAGCAGGCAAGTCAAGTAAGAGACAGAGCAACTAGATTGAGCGGCTCAAAAAACATAGTAAGAGTAATTGAAGACACTGGTACAGATGGGAACCGGGAACACAGGGAATCCAGGAAGTATGAGCCCCTCAGGACCAGTGCTGAGAGGGTAGATACAGGGAGGGTGGAGGGAAGGTGGGGTAGAAAGAGAGAAATGATTACAAAAATCTACATATAACCTCTTCTGGGGGCGGGGGCAGACAACAGAAAAGTGGGTGATGAGAGACATCGGGCAGTGTAAGATATGACAAAATAATAATAATTTCTAAATTCAAGGTGCTCATGAGGGAGAAGAGAGCTGGGAAGGAGAGGAAAAATAAGGAGTTGATACCAAGAGCTCAAGTAGAAAGCAAATGTTTTGAGAATAATGATGGCAACAAATGTACAAATGTGCTTGACACACTGAATGAATGTTTAGATTGTGATAAGCATTGTATTAACCCTCCATAAAATGACTAGGAAAAAAAGAGTTGCATGAGCCCCTAATAAAATGATTTTTTAAAAGAGTAATTGAAGAGTTAATAGTTGATAATTTTCCAGGATTAAATATAAACACAAAGGGAGTAAAATCAGAAAAGTGGCAGATTAGGGAGTTACAAATATTCATCCTCATCACAGGAACATTGAAAAGCAAACAGAAGCTGTGTGCGTTCTGGAAACAAAAATTCATAGCAATTAAAGGAATGCTAAATGGGGGAAAAGACTATTTCAGAGCAGTGGAAAATCTTGTGGATTTTAATTTTTTACTTTATTGTGAATCTATACATTGCAAAGTATTTGCCGTTTAATGATTTTTAAGTGTACAACTCATTGACATTGCTGCAATCCCCATGTTTTGCAGTCACCACTTACCCATTTCATAATATTTCCCATCACCTCAAATAGAAATTTTGAATCCCTTAAGCAATAACCTCCTCATTATCCTTTCCCAGCTGCTAGTACAATCAATGAAATTTATCTCTCTGCATTGTAAAGATGTTTCCAAGCTTTAGCGCAAACCAATTAGTCTTTCCATGAGTCTAGAATTCATACAGAATGTGACTAGATCTTTACTTCCGTGATCTGAGATAGTGGTGATGATATTATTATTATCAGAATTTAGTATAGATTCATAGACTATTTTACTAGTTGTAAAACTGGTTCACATGTCAATTGAGATATTAGGTTCTTGAAGCTGAAGTAGAAATGAACTAAATCTGTAGTTATGAGGAAATTAAACATAGAAACTCTCAAGACAGCAGCAATCATGAGAATGACAGCCCACTCTCCCAGGGGAGGACCCTAGTTCTGGAGGGATCAGAGCAAACTTCATTTGCCAGTCATTGTGTTTATCTGCCTAACCTACCTGAGGACTTTGTATAGGACTGATACAAGACATTCCTCTTGGTTTTGATTAACTTAGAACCATTCATCATAGAAAAGATGTTGACCCAGCTTGAAAATACTTTGGTTTGGTTTTGTTGTTTTTTAATTAAAAGATTTTTTAGATCATTTTATTGGGGGCTCATACAACTCTTATCACAATCACTATATACATACATTCTATGCAAACCAAATTTGTTGCCATTACCATTCTCAAAACACTTGCTTTCTACTTAAGCCCTTGGTATTAGCTCCTCATATTCCCCTCCTTCCCTGCTCCACCCTTGCTCACGGACCCTTGATAATTTATAAATTATTATTATTTTGTCCTATTGTACAATATCCATTGTCTCTCTTCACCCACTTTTCTGTTATCTGTACCCCAGGAGGAGGTTATATGTAGTTCCTTGTAATTGGTTCCCCCTTTCTTCTAGACCTTCCCTATACCCTCCCAGTGTCGCCACTCTCACCACTGATCCTAAATGTATCATCTGACGTGAATTCCCCATGTTTCTGGTTCCTACCTATACCAGTGTATATCCTCTGGTCTAGCCAGATTTGTAAGTAGAACTGGGATCATAATAGTGGGGGGGTGGGGGAGGAAGCATTTAAGAACTAAGGAAAGTTGCATATTTCATTGTTTCTACATTGTAATTTGACTGGCTTGTATCCTCCCCACGACTCTTCTGTAAGTGGATGTTGTTTCACCTACAGGTGGGCTTTGGGTCCCAAATCTGCATTCTCCCTCATTTATAATGATATAATTTTTAGTTCTTTGATGGCTGATACCTGATCCCTTCAACACCTGATGGTCACACAGACTGGTGTTCTTCCACGTGGGCTTTGTTGCTTGTGAGCTAGGTGACCACATGTTTATCTTCAAGTCTTTGTGACCCCAGATGCTATATCTTTTGAGAGCCAGGCACCATCAACTTTCTTCACCACATTTGCTTATGTACACATTTGTCTTCAGTGATCATATTAAGAATGCAATGACATGATTTTTAGTTCTTTGATGCCAGGTAACTGCTCCCTTGGACATCTCGTGGTCACACAGGCTGGTGTGCTTCCTCCATGGGGGCCTTGTTGCTTCTGAGCTGGATGGCCACTTGTTTACTTTCAAACCTTTAAGACTCTAGGCACTATATCTTTTGATAGCCAAGTACCATAAGATCTCTTCACCAGTTTTGCTTATGCACACATTTGTCGTCAGTGATTGTGTCGGGAAGGTGAGCATCATGGAATGCCAATTTAAGAGAACAAAGTGTTCTTACATTGAGGAATTACTTGAGTAGAGTTTCAATGTCCATCTGCTGTCTTAATAGTAATCCTATAAGGATATGCATGTAGATCTATTTCCCCATCATCATATATAAATATATTTACCTATGTACATGCCTCTTTTTAGACCTCTATAAATGCCCTTTGCCTCCCAATTCTTTCCTCTATTTCCTTTAATTTTCCTTAAAAGATTACTTTATTGGGGCCTCTTACAGCTTATTTTAAAAACCATTTTATAAAGGGTTTATACAGTCCTTATCACAATACATACATACATACATTGTGTCAAGCACATTTATACATTTGTTGCCATCATCATTTTCAAAACATTTTCTTTCTACTTGAGCCCTTGGTATCAGCTCTTCGTTTCCCCCCTCCCTTCCCTGTCCTCCCTCCTTCAAGAGACACTGATAATTTATAAATTATTACTTTTTCATGTTTTTCACTGACTGGTGTTTCCCTTCACCCATTTTTCTGTACAACTCTTTTTTGGGGGAGGGGGGCATCACTGCCTTCTGGTGGTCATGAGAGCTACTCAGCGCTGCTCCTGAGAGCTGCCGCTGGATCTGAACCACCAAGCCCATGGGCTGCAGTCCCGCCCTCAACCACTTACGCCACTGGGGCTCAGCCCCTCTTGTAAAACTCTTATAGCATTGAAAATTCTATAAAGTAATTGAAAATCTTATTGATTGCCTGGAGCAAAAGCCCATTGAAAACCATAAAAGAAAAAAAGAGAGTTAATTGGAGAATATGTAAAGCCATGTGCATTCCCAGGCCAGGGTGAATACTCAGGAAAGACTTGAGAAGATTCTAAGCCTTCACCAGTGGCTGACCTCTGGACAGCACACGCAGGAAGTGAAGACAGAAGGAGGGGTAGGGAAGGGGAACAAAGAGCTGAGACCAGGGTTCAATAGAAAGTAAATGTCTAAGAAGAATTTACTTTATAGGACAGCACTGAAGCTGCAGCTCGAGGAGAGGGACATGTCTGATCAGAGCACATGGGAGCAAATGAAGGCGGAGAGAGAGTGCAGTACATCCTGGCCCACCAAACCTTGCGGACAATATCTCCACTCAGAACAACCAATGCAAAGAGAGGGTCATGTGGGCAGACGCACTATGAAACACGGCATCCCTCACTCACCCAAGGCCCTACGGGGGACAAAACTGGAGAAACAGGGTCAGGATTGCACCTGGTCTGACCTCACCACACCGAGGCAAAACACTAAGGATATGCAGCAGAGCAGCAGGGGAGCAAAGCATGGAGCTCCCGAGGGAGTGCCAAAGATAGACTTTGGGGCCGGGCATGGCACCTCATCAGACTCGACTGGAGGACACACCTAAAGGTCAACAAATGGGCCTTGAACTATTTGCAGGTTTTTCTTTTTTATTATTTTACTTCTTTATATACTTTTTCTGGACATTGGTGTTTTTTTTTGTTGTTGTTTTATTGTTTTGTTTTCTTTTGTCGCTTTATCTTACTAGGTTTTGTTTTTTTATTGTATGTGCATATTATTATCTCTGCAGGTCTATCTAGATAAGATAGACTGGATGAACAGTCTGGAGGAGAAAACAATGGGACAGATGGTTCCGGGGGAACATGGGAGATGGGGAGGTGGGGGAAAGGAGGTGGTGCTGACCAACCCAGGGATAAGAGAACAACAAGTGATTAAAAATCAATGACACGGTGGATGTGAGAGGCCTGGTAGGGATTGATCAAGGATAATGTAACCGAAAGAAATTACTGAAACCCAAATGAAGGCTGAGCATGATAGTGGGACAAGAGGAAAGTAAAAGAAAATAGAGGAAAGAACTAGGAGGAAAAGGACATTTATAGAGGTCTAAATATAGGCACATACAGAAATAAATATATTTATATATGATGATGGAGAAATGTGTGAATATTTATAAAGTTAATGTTAAGGCAGCAGATAGGCATTGGGCCTCCACTCAAGTACTTCCTCAAAGCAAAAACACATTCTATTAAATTGGCATTCCATGATGCTTACCTTCCCAACACAATCGCTGAAGACAAATATGTGCATAAGCAAATATGGTGAACAAAACTGATGATGCCTGACTATCAAAAGATTTAGTAACTGGGGTCTTAAAGGTTTAAAGGTAAACAAGCAGCCATCTAGCTCAGAAGTAACAAAACCCACAAGGAAGAAGCACACCAGCCTTTGTGACCATGAGGGACTCAATAGGATCAGCTATCAGGCTTCAGAGAACAAAAAAATCATATCAGTGTGTGCCCAACTTCCTGATATGATTGCTATAGGCAAATATGTGCATAAACAAATGTGGTTAAGAAAGCTGATGGTATCTGGCTATCAAAAGATATAGTGCAATTGGAGTCTTAAAGGATTGAAGGTAAACAAGAGGCCATCTAACTCAGAAGCAACAAAGTCCACATGGAAGAAGCACACCAGCCTTTGTTATCATGAGGTGTCAAAGGGATCATGTAACAGGTATCAGAAGACCCAAAATAAACAAACAAACAAACAAAACATATTTTTGAGAACCAGGGGGGTCAGAGCAGAGACCCAAAACCCACCTTTAGACAATGGGACTTCTCTTACAGAAGAGTCACAAATAAAGGATGAGTCAACCAGGGAGTAGTATGGCACCAGTGAAACACACGATTTTCCTTGGGTTCTTTGAGGTTTCCTCACTCCCCACAATCATAATCCCAATCCTGACTATCTCTGTGGGCTTGAGCGGAGCATGTACACAGGAACTGATGAGAGCTCATGACACACGGGATAGATAATCTCTGAGAAATAGAAATGGGATAGCAATACCGGGAGGGTAGGGGGAAGGTAGGGAGAGAAGGGGGACATAACTGGGCAAAGGAAGAAAGCAGTTGGCATAAAATATGAAATAATTTATAATTTATCAAAGGGTCATGAGGGTGGGGGAGATAGGGAGGGGAAAAAGAGAAACTGATACCAAGGGCTCAAATATAAAATAAATGTGTAGAAACTAGTGATGGCAATACATATACAAATATGCTTGATATAATTGATATATGGATTGTTATGAGCTCTAACAGACCCAATAAAATGATCTTTAAAAGCAAACAAAATAAATCAAATCAAATATGGCAGAGAAGTCTGCTGCACAAAGCCTTTTTAAAGTTTTAAAGAGCAAGGATGTCACTTTAGACTAAGTGACGCCAAATCATGGCATTTTTCAATACCCTCATCTGCATGCGAAAGCTGGACAACAAATAAGGAAGATGCAGGGAGAACTGATGCATTTGACTTGGTCTCACTGAAGGCTATTCACAGTGCTGTGGGCTGCGGGAGACAAAGCTGACTCGGCGTGATCCTTAGAGTGAGGCTTCTGAGACTTTGTGTCCTGCCTTTGGACATATTATTAGGAGAGATTAGTCCCTGGAAAAGGAAATCACGCTTGAAAGATGATCAAAGAAGAGGAGCAGCAGTAAAGAAGACGACCTTCAAGGAGATGGATAGACACAATATCTGCAGCCATGGGTGCAAGCGTAACAACCATAGTGAGGATGATGCCGGACCAGGTGGTGTTTCCTTCTGCTGTGAGTGGGAGTCCATCTGACAATGCCAGACAACGAATTTAGAGAAGGAAGGTCCCCCCAGTTTTATCTGAGTGCCTTACAACTTGAGGAGCAGCGCCTGACTCATTATCCACGTTTGTTTGTTCTGAGTTTTGTTTTGAGCTCTAGACTTCACTCTTCGATGCATTTCCAGTTTGCTTTTCTGTACTATGTGATGTAAGGATTCATGCTTTAAGCCTTACTTGTGGAAATTCAGTTGTCCCAGCACATTTTATTAAAGAGCCTATGCTTTCCCCCATTGGATGGACTCACCATCCTTATAAAAACTCCACTGACTGTCAAATGTATGAGTTTATTTCAGTGGTTGTTCAGTGCCATTGAGTCAGTTCTGACTCCTCGCACCCTATCTATAACAGACAGAACACTGCCAGAGCCTGCACCGCCCTCACAAGTATTATGTTTAAGCCCATTTTTGCTCCTGTGTCACTCCATCTGGTTGAGGACCTTCTCTTTTTTACTGCCCTTCTATTTCACCAAACATGATGTTCTTCTCCAGGAACTACTTTGAATTAAATCCCATTGTCTAATGTCTATCCATATGCCAGTAGTGTTTTGGTTACTGAACCTTTATAATATAATCTGTGGGCAGGAAATGTGATTCTCTGACTTTGATGTTCTTTTTCAAGATTGCTTTGGCAATTCAAGGTTGCTAGCAACACCATATAATTTTGAAGGGTGTATTTTTATTTCTGCAATGAAAGACCTTGGACTTTATAAAATATTTTATTAGGGGCTTGTACAACTCATTATAATCCATACATCGATTGAACCAGGCATGTTTGTACAAATGTTGATCTCATTCTTTTCTAGACATTTACTTTATTTTTTTAACTATTATATATAAATTTTATTATCGTCTCCTAAATTAACATAGAAAGCTAAGAAATTGGTTATATTCTTGATTGTCTTAATTTTTATGAATTATTATGTGGACGTCTGGATTACTCTTTTCTAATCGTTTTATTGGGGGCACATATAATTCTTATCACAATCTGTACATACATTCATTATATTTAAAGCACATTTATATATTTGTTGCCATCATCCTCAAACCATTTTCTTTCTACTTAAGCCTTTGTTATTGGCTCCTCCTTTTCTCATTCCCTCTCCACTTCATCCTCCCTCATGGACCCTTGATAATTTATAAATTATTATTATCTTGTCATATTGTACATTGTCCGATGTCTCCCTTCACCTACTTCCCTGTTTCCCATACCCTAGGGAGGAGGTTATATGTAGATACCTGCAATTGGTTCCCCCTTTCTACTCTACCTTCCTTCCACTGTCCTGGTATCACCACTCTCACCACTGATCTTAAAGGGATCATCTGTTCTGAATTCCCCATATTTCTGGTTCCTATCTGTACCAGTGTGCATTCTATGGCCTAATCAGATTTGTAAGGTAGAATTCACATTATGATAGTGGGAGGGAAAAATCATTGAAGAACTAGAGGAAAGTTGCATATTTCATCATTGCTACACTGTATCATGACTGACTTGTCTCCTCCCCATGACCCTTCTGTAAGGGGATGTCTCTTTGCCTACAGATGGGCTTTGGGTCCCCAATCTGCACTCCCCCTCATTTATATATACCTAATTTTTAATTCTTTGATGCCTGTATACCTGATCTCTTCGACATCTCATAATCACAAAGGCTGATGTGCTTCTTCCATGTGAACTTTGTTGCTTCTGAGCTACATGGTCGCTTGTTTACCTTCAAGCTTTTACACCCAGCCACACTATATCTTCTGTTAGCTGGGTACCATCAGCTTTCTTCACCACATTTGCTTATGCATGCATTTGTCTTCAGCAATCTTATTAGGAAGGTGGGCACACATTGATATGATTTCTTGCACCAGTCTTTGTCTTTAGCATTCGTGTGGGAAAAGTGAGCACCTCAGAATCCTGGGTTGTTAGGCCAAAGAGTTCTTGTGTTGAGGGAGTATTTGAGTAAAGTCCCAATGTCTGTCTGCTACCTTAATATTTAACATATAGATATAGGTACATAGACCTATAACTCTATCATTATATATCAATATATTTACATATATATGCCTATATTTATACCTCTACACATGCCCATTTGCCTCTTAGTTCTTTCCTCTATTTTCTTTTACTTTCCTGCAGTTCCACTATCATGTTTGACCTCCATTCAGGTTACTATAATTCCTCTCAGCTACCTTGCACTTGATCAAACTCCACCAGGCATTCTACATCTCCTAATGGTTGAGTTTAGATCTATTGTTGTTCCCTTGTCCCTGGGTTTGTTGGCTCACCCCCCCCCCCTTTCTCCCAGCTGCTCCTGTCCCATGTCCCTTAGGAACCATCAGCTCAATTGTTTTCTCCATGGGATTGGAAACAATCCTACCTATCTTATACAGATACATGGGGCATGAGGGGCGGGGCTAGAGCCTATAAATAGTTCCAGGCCTGTCTGCTGGTTCTTATGAATGTTTTCCATTTGGGTCCCTCCCAGAGGCCACATTTCATCCGAAGAATAAACAGGCTCATAAAACAAACAATGCCACCAAGAAGATTGTGTTCCTTGGAAAAAACTAATTGTATGAGACTAAAAGTACAATATTTTGATGAATGCAAAGATGAGACAGCAAGAGGGGTGTTAATAATTCAGCCTAAAGGAATTGAATGTAGGACAGTAGTAGAATGAATGAGATTGATGCAGAAATAAAATGAATTGCATTGCAGAGAGTGTAACCAATGACATGAACCATTTCATGTAAAAATTAATTTATTCTCTTAACTTTCCCCTAAAGTATAATTTAAATTTTAAAAAATAACCCCAAATAGAAAACAATCTACCCGGGCTGAGCCCCAGTGGCGTAGTGGTTGTGCGCGGAACTGCAGCCCACTAGGATGGAGGTTCAATTCCAGCAGTGGGGCTGGACCTCCTACTCCCACCACCGGAGAGCAGTGATGCCCCCCCCCCCAAAAAAAAAAAGAAAAGAAAACAATCTACCCAAACTAGCTCTAGAAGTAATAGGAAATTTGATAGACTACAATAATCAAGATGATTCAATCAGTAATCAAAATCCTCTAAACAAAGGAATGTCTAGTATCTGATGTCTTCATTGGTGGATTCCTCCAAATATTGAGAGAAAGGTTAATACTAGTCCTTCAGAAAATCTTTAAGAAATAGAATAACTCTGTAGATTAGTTTATGAGGCCAGCATTATCCTGCTACCCAAACCAAAAAAAATACAAAAAATGAAAGCTACAGACTGGGTTTCTTTGTGAATACAGATGCAAAAACCTCAACAAAATAGTGACAAAGTTCAATTGCATATTACATGGATCATTCACCATGACTACATGAAATTTACCCCAGAAGTATTAAGGTGATTCAACATAAAATCAATCAGTGCAATGCACTACATTAATAGAGAACAGCTTATCCACATTCCCTTGAAATATGACATCCTTAAGAGACCCTCGAATAGCCAAAACAGTGTTGCAAAGGAAGAACAAAACTTGAAAATCCACATGTTCCAACGTTAAAATAGACTGCAAAACTACAGTAATATAAGAGATTATGGTCCTGACATAAGTAAAGACCAATAGAATAGAACTTGGATCCAAAAACAAACGCTTATTTCTTCTTTTTTCCCCCTTTTTTCTTACCCTAACCCTAATCCCATTTTTTTAAACACTTATTTCTCTTGTCATTAACATTCGAAAAGGATGTTGAGACTATTCAATTGGGAAAGAATGTTCACTTTAAAAATTAGTGCTGACTGGGCTGAGCCCTGGTGGCGTAGTGGTTGTGCGCGGGACTGCGGCCCACTGGCATGGAGGTTCGATTCTGGCTCCCAGGAGCAAAGGCTGGGCCTCCTACCCACCACCAGGGCAGTGATGCCTAAAAAAAAAAAAAAAAAAATTAGTGCTGACTGTGTCACTTCCCAGCTTGAAATACTATAAGAGTTATTAGACATATTGGTCAAAATTTCTATGTTTTTGTTGTTAAATGCTGTCGAAGCAGTTCCAACTCATAGTGACCCTCTATGTACAACAGAAAAAAAACAAGTGCCTGATCCTCTTCACATTGTTGGTATGTTTGAGCCCATTGTTGCAGTCATTGTGTCAATCCACTTTGTCAAGGGCCTTTCTCTTTTACACATCTCCTATGTTTTGCCATACTTGGTAAAGTAAGTGAGTCTATAGGAAAATATTAATCAAAAAGGAGAAAATACAGAATAGAATTTTATATTCTCTTGCAATACAGAATTAATAGGAGACTGGGTGAACCCCTGAAGCTATTTCTTTAAGTTAATCTTTAAATCTTATATCAAAATATATTCTCTGAATTCATTTTTCCAAACCAAATGATAGTTTAGTCTTTTTTACAACCAAACAATAGTATTACTTGACTGTGTCTGTTCTCTTTTAAGGACTATTTATATGGGATCAAATAGATAAAAGCAACTCAAGGAATTAGATAATAAACTTAAGATGCAACGAGTTTACATTAATGTTGGGGGGAATCCTCGGGGGGTGTAATTGCACAGCTTAAAGAAAATAATCTGCGTAATTGGATTATATGTGTAAAGATTCTTGATTTGGTACATGATCTGCTGGGTGTGTCCTCAACAACATGTGGACCCATGCGAGACAGAATCCCTGACACTTTCAATCTTTTCTCCATTTCTCATGTTCTCACCCCCCGACAATTCCTGTGCGTGAGCTTAGTGTTGCAGCTATTGTGTTCAGGAAGGGCCTGCTTCCTTTTCACTATCCCTCCGTTTCATCAAGCATGATGTCCTTCTCCTGGAGACTGGTCTCTCCTGATAACATGTCCAAAGAATGAATGTAAGACAAAACCTTTTCATCCTTTCCTCTAGGGAGCACTCTGGCTATGTTTCCTCCAAGAAAAATTTGTTTGTCTACTTGGGAGTCCAGATTTACTTTCATTGTTTCTTTGCTAGCGCCACAATTCAAAAACATTAGTTCTTCCTTATGTAATGTGCAACTTTCACATGCTTAAGAAGCAATTGAAAATGCCATGTCTTGAGTGACGTTCACCTTAGTCCTCAAAGCAGCAAAGTCTTGTGCATAAGATTTGCCCAATGCAATGCATCCTTTTATCTCTTGCCTGCCGTGAGCATTGATTGTACATCCAAGCAAGACGAAATCCTTGACAACTTCAATGTTTTCTCCATTTATTTATGATGTGACCCCTTGGTCTAGTTGTATTTTGACCTTTTCTACATTGAGTTATAATCCATACCAAAGGCTGCAGTCCTCAAGCTTCACCAACAAGTGTTTTAAGTGCTTCTCACTTACAGGAATTAAGGTTATATCATCTGCATATCTCAGATTTTTTCTCCAATTGATACAGCCACGTGAAAAATAACTACTCTGGACACTTTGCACTAAAACCAAAAATCGATTGAAGAGAAAACCATGAATCAAAATCTAAACTTAAGAGCTAAACTATGAAACTTCTGGAAGATAACAGGAACAAATCTTCATGACCATGGATTTGGCAATGGGTTCTAAATAATGAGAGCAAAAATACAAGCAACAAAATGAAAAATCAATCATTTTACTTCAGAGATCAGGAGAAGAAGCTGGCTGCTGGCCAGGGGAGCTCAGCAATGTCCAGCAACTCTGCCTCAGACTTGTCCTAAGAGAGGAGAACATCGTAAGACCATGGAGAATCTCGGCAATGCGACTGCTGCTGCAGCTTCTGTGTTGCCGAAACAAAAATCACAAGCTTGTTTATAAGGTCCTCCTAGTGACAAAAGAGCATGAGACCGAAGAAAGGATTTCTTCTTCTGTTGTTGTTAGCCACCACCTATCAGCCTCTGATTCATGGAGACAGCACATACACACAGGACCACCCTGCTCCATCCCAATGAGCAGGTATGGTCTGGATCATTGTTGTACTGGGTTCTTATTAAATAATTCTGTGTGTGTGGTATCACTGCCCTGGTGGAAGTAGGAAGCCCAAGCTTGCTCCTGGAGAGCTGCTGCTGGATTTGAACTTTCAACCCTGTGGGCCACAGTGCCACACACAACCACTAGGTCACCAGGGCTCAGCCTATTAAATAATTTTTGAAGTATATTGTGAAACCTTTCCTCCTAATCAATCTTAGTCTGGACGTTCCAGTAGAGCCTGCTGAGCGTCATAGCAACAGGCAAGCCTCCACTGCACATGGCTGTACATTAGCTGGGAATCGAGCATCAGTCTCCTGAAGAGAAGCAGAGAATTCTACCATCGAACCACTGCTGCTTCCTAAAGTGATTCTAATACATTTAAATCAAACACAACCAAAGCCAGCATTTCTTTGATACTGCCTAGTTCCAAGCTCTTTGAAGGCTGAGGGCTACTCAGATTTTCGCAAAACCTGATTTTTCTGTGTTTCCTAGAATCTCTGTGACCTGCTTGTATAAAAGACATGGCCTTCTTCCTACTTTATGAGTATCTATAAAGTAAACCTAACAGTTTTGAGAGGCAGAAAAAAAATGAGTAAAAGTGTTGACACTAAAAACAGACAACCTACCTAACCCCTGACTTGTTAGTGAACAGATGTTACCTTGGGCAGAACACTGCCTTCCTTGTTTATATTTGTAGATGGGTCTAATCCACTTCTGTAAACAAGCAGAATCATAGTCAATCTCTAAGGGATGTTGTGATGAGATTAGTATGTGTAAAATGCTTACACTGGTTTCTAGTCTGTGCTGGATGTTACTATTGCAGTATATTATGTATTCAAGCTACCAAAAGAGCAAGTTATAAAAAATAATGTTTTTCCTCTCTCATTTTGCAGCAAAAATTATGTTATTCCTTTGCAGTGCAGCTGTCCTGTGGATTTTGAATTTCATATAGCTTTGATTCAGACACATCAAGCCTTCACTATTGAGCCAACATCAGGTAAGGAAAGTTAAAGTCTTACATTTCCAGAGTATTGGCATTCTCAAATCAAATAGAAGATCTGGAAAGTAAGTTATCTCACTTCTAAAACAGAATAAGGAATATTTGAGTTTATATAAATTTTAATCAGACACTTCAGAAAATGGGAACTTTGGAATAATTTGTAATATGCAAATAATTTAAGTAGTGTTCAGGTATGTTTGCACCAACATTAGAAGATGACATTTTAACCACGGCCAATCTTTAATTTGACTTAAGGCTGTCTAAACAAAATATTCCTATCAGTTATTCATGATCTGATTTCTAGTGTGTGAGATCACTTTAAATTTAATATGGTGCATATTTAAATAGTCACGATTTTATAGTAAATAAGGCAGTAGCCAACTATGACTCATTAGCAGCTCTCTCGAGATAAGCTAGCAAGTCTGCCCTTTCTCCTGCCTTCTTAATGCCAGCAACAATCATTTATGTTCTGGGGATGCTCTTCTTGGGATTCTCCAAATGCTCCAGCAGTGTGTCCTCTCCTCGGGTGACACCTTTGCTCTTTTTGGCATCCATGTAAGTGACTCCAGGGACTTGGCCTGTCTGCCTCCCAACAAACCATGATTTGACCCAGTCTTGTGTTTGTCCCCCTTCCCACAGTGTGACATCAGGCACACTTCTGATCAAAAATCTTCTTACCATTCTCAACATCATCCTTTGTGAATTCCACTGAGGCCCCTGGGACCTGGTGCTCACCATACTTTTATTGCATGCCACACAACCAGCTCCCCTTACTATTCAACTGTAGTCTTGTTTCTTCCTGCTCAGGGACCCCAATAATTTGAATATTGTTTTGCTTCATGATATCCACATCATCAGACCATCTTCAGATTCTTTTACTTTTTTGTTTGCTTGTTTCTCTCATTTGCTGAAATCTGCTTGGCTATCTTTGAGTTCAATTCAATTTTCCGTTTCTTCCATTCTGTTGGTGAGATCATTCACCTTGTTCTTTATTTCTGCTACATAGTTTTTTAACTCCTGAAAATTAAAAGAATGTGGAGATTCCAGTCTCTTTATTTTTCATCTGTTTTCAGGATTAATCCACTAATTTCTTATAAGACCCTAAAGAGCATGTGCTTATATTCTCTGTCTGGCAATACAAGGGCTGCTGCTCCTTTGTAGACCATTGTGAACCTCCAATCATTTGACTCGCATCCAAGCATATTGACCACTTATACCACCAAGGAGTCCTAGGAACACTAGAAGTCATTTAAATATTTTGATTTTTCACATACAGATTTTGATGTACATCGCAGCACTATTCACAACAGCACACAGAAACAACCTAAATTCTTGTTGATGAAAGAGTAAATGAAAAAGCTGTATGTGCAGACACCCAATGGGATGCTATGCAACATTAAAAAATAATAAATCTGTGAAACCTTTTATAACATAAATAAATCTGGAGGACATTATGCTGTGTGCAAAAAGTTGATATCAAAGGGGAAATATTGTATGAAGCCCCTATATTAAAAAATCCAGAAAACCTTTCATACAGAAAGAAACATTCTTTGGTGATTATCTAGGGGTAGAGTGGGCTTAAAAAAAGGGGGTAAGACTCTCACCAGAGAGTAGACACATATTAACTTGGATGAAAAGGCAAGGTATAATAAGAGGGAGGTCAGAACAAAATAAGGACAGCAAATGTAGACACTAGGAAGAATGCAAGAGTTAAAGACAACAGAAGTAAATATCATTACATATACAATCCTGAAATGGTAATCTAGAAATTGCTGTATAAAAATACACCCAATTTGAAAAGGAGTGGGAAGGAAAATTATATGATATTCACAAGTATATACAGATATGATGGGATAATTCTATTTATGTACTTACCTATACTAAAAATATACAATAATATAGTATGGCATATAGGAAACTGAGCATTGAAAATGTCTAAGACTTAGTCAAAGGGCATGGGTTGCAGAACCATAGCCTTGGAGGTTAAGTTGAATTGGCATGACGCAATTCACAGAGACAGTGTTCTGCGTCCTCATTTGGTGAGTAGGGATAGAATCTTACAAAGCTAGTGGGTAGCCACCTCCAGGATACTGATTGGTGTATCCCTATTCAGAGGAAGGAATAATGAAGATAATTCAAGGCACTGTTAGCATAGAAACAGTTAGTATAGCCTAAGGGGCCATCTAACCTCAGCTTTGATATCCCTGAGGCCAGAAGAAAAATTTGTGGCCAGAAACAACTGCCAAATTCTCTGAGAAGTATCACTTTAAAGTGGCCCAAAATCTAGTGAGAGAAAGATGTAGAACAAAACTCAAAATCATTCAACTTGCACTTAATCATAGCCCTAAGAGCAATTAATTATTATGATGTAAACCTATGCAGTACTCGCCCTTAGGAATAAACCACTGAAAATATGGGTCTCATAGCAAAATGTGGTACAGGGTTTTAAGAACGAATAGGATCTGGAGTCTTATGTGATTGAAATATTATAAATCATAAAATCCAAGACCAAAAGAGGGAATGGTATTAGAGCTTAAATTCTGAGAACTCAGCTTGCAGAAGACTATGGATGCCAGTGAAGATAAAAATCCATGTGCTCTCACCTTCAGGAAGAGAAGAAATTAGACAGTACTGGGATATCAGTTAAAACAGCATCTGGGATCTTAAAGGCTTATTTCCAAACAATCAGCCAGCTACTGTAAGTGAGATGTCAACTAAGTCCACTTGGAAGCAGCACCCCATCATCAGTCACTGAAGGGTTGCAAATAATGTAATCTGAAGTCAGAGGAGGGCTTGGGATCACAGCCTAAACTGTGAGAATTCGGTTTGCAGAAGGCTATGCATGACAGTGAGCGCCCAAGATACATTTGTGGGAACTACATAGGAAATAAGCTTCTGGTGACCTCCCTCTATCCATAATTGGGGGCTGGGAGGAAAGTGATTACTAAACAGAGTGCATTTTACATACAAGTATAGAAGACCAAAGGCATATCTTACTTGAACAGTTGAAACTTGGTCAATTGATCCCCCCCTTTTACATGATGGACATGGCCTGGTTTTCAACATTTTCTCTATTTTTTGTTTTATTTGTTTTGCTTTGAGGTGTATCTCAGAGGTGTTATATCACTGGAGGTCACCTTAATGAAGTTGTATGTTTTTCTCTGTATCAATATAACAAGGGTTTCAGGGGGGGTATATAGTTAGGGGGTGTGGCTAAAAGGGAGATGTCAGGGAATCCAGGAAGAAAAAGAATTATTTGAAAACTGATTGTGGTAGCCACTGTACAATTCTGTTTGATGTGATTGAACTAGGAAATGATAAGATATATGTATTGACTCCCAATTGATAATTTTAAAAAGATAAAAAATCCATTTGCCATGTCTCCATGTGGTTGAAACCTTGAGTCAATTCCTTCTAGCCAGTGACTGGTGACATGAGTGTACTGGGAAGTGATTAATGCAGATTTAATTAGGTTAAAGTTTGATCTTTATCATTTGTTCTTTCTTCTGATCCATTTTAAATTTGTTCTCACTTTTAATGATTTCTGTTTTCTTCTAAATTGAGGTTTTTCTCTGTTTTATTTCAGTGGTGATCGTGGTTTGCTTGTTTTGTAAAAGAATGTTTTTCTGTATATGAAATTCAGGATAGGTAAATCTATAGAGACAGTAGTGTAGGGGTATGGCAGAAACTTAGAGATAGTTTCTTAGGGTTATGATGGGGATGCTGGGGTGGGGATGGGGAGTGGGAAACTAATCATGAGTAAAAGAATAAAGAAAATATTCTAAAATTGATTTTAGTGATGATTGCACAGCTCTTTTTAGTGTGATTAAATCACTGTGTCAATAAGACTGTTGCAAAAAACCTCAAAATCATTTAAAAATTAAATTAAAAGCTTACTAGTCAGTTCAGGAACTGACCTCACCTATGTGACTCAATATTCAGTCAAACAGTAGACAGTTAGGTAGGAGTGCACACCTTAGAATAGTCAAACATTTTTTTATCAAAAGTTTAGCATTTTTCCCTTGGGAAAAGTTCAGAAGGCAAGAAGAGTTAGGGGAGAAAAAGCATGAATAGAAACAAAAAATATAGGGGCATAGTGGGGTTAGTGATATTACATTTGGGGGATTATAGTCAATGATATAAAATACACTGTTTGTAAAGTGTTACATTTGGAAAAATTATTTTCTCTGTAAATCTCCCTTCAATAAAAATGCATTCTAAAAATAAAAATATTTTATATCAGTTATGAAGAAATTGACAGATACTTCTTTCTAAAGCTCTGAAAAACTAAAAAAGATGAAGGAATTATGAAGTCTGAAGCTTGTCTAAGTGGTTTGCAGACTATTTGGAAGGCATATAAACATTTGAAATGAAAAATTCAGAGAATACGTGTGACCATAGCACTGACAGTTTAGAGCTATGCATGTTATATAGTCAAAACGTATCGATAAACACACATACATTCATGAAATTTTCATCCTAAACTCGGGGAAGGGAGACCATGAAGAAAATAATTTCAGAAAGTACAATAAAGAAATTAAAGGAAGACAGTACAACAGAGTGTGACGGAGAACAGGCAACGGACAGTGCCAGTGCAGGCGAGGCCGTCACCCGTCCCGCAAGGCTGTTGTGAGCAGGTGACTTTGGAGGTAAAACTCTGATGATGAGACAAAAGCATTCCTGTGAGGATCTGCAAAAAGGTTCTTTCAGCTTGAAGGCACAATCAGTGTAAATCTCTGAAGCAGGAGAGGCTCAGGGTTTGAAGACTAGACTTAAAACCTTCTCCTTCAACTCTGCTGAAATGGCTCCTCTCCAGGGAAGTCTATTCAGTCTCTGCTATCTAAAAACAGCACTTTGTTCTTCAATTTAGTCCCACACATTGCTTTATTTGTCTTACTGAGATTCATGACATTATTTTGAGTTTGTTTTTTAATTTCTTTTATCTACTATTCTCAACTAAAGCATAAACTCTGTGAGACCTGAGACTTGGATTCCTTGATTGCTCTATCTTGAGTGCCTGAAACCGCCTGTTAGGCTGGGTTATCTAGAGAAACAACATCAGTAGCACTCATCTCTTACAAAGAAAGAACTTTGTACCAAGAAGGTATTTTATATCAAAAAACAGTTCATATCTTTAGCATACAAGAACCAAGAGAATGCTCTAAAGTTGATTGCTATGAAGATTGTATAATTCTTTTTTTGTAGTTCAAAGTATCTAAACCATTTATTAAAGAGTTTTGTAAAATATATGTTGACTACAACCCTAGTTTATCTTTTTTTTTCAAAGGGTATATCTATTTTCCAGAAAAGATTTAAGATAGTGAATCAACTACTCTGTTTTGTGCTGATATAATTTTCAGAACTGGAAATAGGTCTTCGCCAAAGCAAATAATTTTGTTCTCAAATAGGACCAATGTTTATATTTTACAGATTCAGTTATTGAGATGTTTGTGAGTTTACAAAGACAGAGATACTAGGACCTTTTTTCTGATTTAGCATGGAAGTTATCAATACTCAGAAGAAAATCTCACAAGCTTGTTTTAGTTTCAGAACTTACATTAGGTATTTCTTATTTTCAAAATCCACCATTTAGAAGGAAAATAAGAAATTTCTAAGACTCCATCTTTGGAGTCTTTTGGGGATTCTTGTTGATTAACCAGCATTTTCAGTTGGGAAAAGTGTTTCTTTATTTTGCTTGTACCCTTTGAGGAAGAGACCATGTGTGTTCACTGTTCAAATATAAGAATTCTGATTATCAGGACAGGGCTGTTGCCCTTGGAACCAGACATATCAAGCTCTCACGGAACTCAGAGCCTTTGTCTCTGGGATCTTCAGAGCAGGGGTTTAACCTAGGAGTGCCAACACTGCTCTTCGACTATCAGAGCAAGCTTCTACTTTTACCTTGATGTCTAACTGTTCTATTGCATGTGTTACAAGTAACCAACAATATACTTTTAGGGTCTTTGCACTTTTTTATGATATTTGCTTGTTTTAAAACTGAGTGTATATCTTATTGCTCCTTGATTCAGAAGTTTCTGTATTCTGTGTCTCAGTTTGGCCTTCAATTTGAGGTGCATTTGGTAGCTATCCAACACCAACATCTGGAAACAGTATGGATATGTTTCTTTAAAAGGGTTCTTAACATCATGGGAAAGGCCCAGTAGAGGTAGCCCAGGCAGCTAGCTTGTAGTTTGTGAACCTCAAGATGGTACTTCAGCCTCAGCTATACATTTCTTGATGTGATCCAACTATTAAATTGTAAATGTGAATTATATGGCAACAAAATTGATTTTTTTTTAAATTAGGAAGCACCCTAGCCAAGTTCAAGTCAAGTCTACAGGTCTGATGTGAGCTCAAGTCCATTTCAGACTCATGTAGACAAAAGGCCAATGATCCAGAAAGGTGAAGTGGGAAGCAAGGAAATCACAGGCCAGTGAGCGCAGGGACGCCTGGATCCACGGTCAGAGGAGTTAGCTGCTCTCTAGGTCAGCGGGCCCCATGGGGCAGGCCTGGGAGTCGACACAGTGTCCCACCACTCCCACCAGTCCCAGTGTAGAGAAAGGCAAAGAAATCAATGAGAGAAATATTCCCAGTGTCTCTCTTGTAAAAAGGCCGCACATCCAAGGAGGCATCATCAGG
Organism: Nesogale talazaci; assembly: GCA_004026705.1. Lineage (NCBI taxonomy): Eukaryota > Metazoa > Chordata > Mammalia > Afrosoricida > Tenrecidae > Nesogale > Nesogale talazaci. Next base: position 9,675 of record PVJH01011453.1, on the reverse strand, counting down.
CTGTGTGACTTAACTGATCTGCTGAACTCCACCACAACACTTTACACAGGGGTAAGTTGTCATAAAATCTGTCACAAACAATACCCTGCACACAATAAGTCTCGATAAGTATTTATTGAATGGTCATCCATGAGGATGAGAACAGTGAGAAAAGGGCAGAGGAGTGCAAAGTTCAAAGGAGGAACAGGTAGAAAGAAAAGTTTTCCAGGCGTCAATGAGGGCAAAGCTTCTCTGGGGACAATGCATAGACCAGAGGAGGGGGTCAGAGGTCTCATCTAGCAAATAAATCAAGAGCCTTCACTGGAAGTTCAAGAGAGCATCAGTCCTTAAGCACACACACACACACACACACACACACACACACAGCCTTCCTTCTTTCCTGTAAACTCTCTTTCCATTCTTCCTTTTAAAATATTTATGTAGCACTAGCTCCTACAGGGTTTCTATGAATCAGAATTTATTCACTGGTAGTGGGCTTGCTTTGGGGCTTACTATGTTCTGAGCACCAATGGCACTAGAGATAAAAAAGGAGAATACAAATATTTGATATTGATTTTGGAACCAATACTATTCCATCCTGAAGACATGAAAGGAGAGAATCAGATCACAAACATATAGAGAAGTGGACTATTTGACAAAAACTTTTATATGTAGAGAACTGATCCAAGATGGTGGGCAAGGCAGATATAATACCCAGATCCTTTGCAACAAAAATTGGAGATACCGAGTAGACAAATGGCCCTGGAATGCAAAATACAGCAGTCAAACTTTAACAGAATTGAAAAAAGAAATAGGAAACTCCACAGCAATAGTAATTCACTACAATCAAGTTGATTCCAACTCATAGTGACCCAATTAAAATCTTCGAGTTTTCATAAACTATTTATTGGAGCAGACAATAGAGTATTTCATTGTAATTTTAAAATTATTATTTTAAAAATGTTTTGTTGTGAATTGGGTCAAAGTATAAAGAGCTTATCATCCATTTTCCATTCAGTTCATACATATTTTACTTCATCTCATTCATTCCAGTCCCCTCAATACAACACCTCCTCCTTGCATTTCAAACCTCAATTTCCTCTCCAACCCTTTTGAGTTTTGACTTTGGGTAAATGCTACTTACTTGATCTCAATTGACTGATTATTCCAAGTTATCTCTCACTGGTGTTACTGTTCAATTTATAAACCAGTGTACTGCTTGGCTGAAACTGAGTCATGGGAGTGAAGTGAAGTTCCAGAACTGAAGGATGACTAGGGGCCATACATTTGGATGTTTTCCAAGTTCCTGTCTGACCAGTAAGCCTTGTCTTTTGAGTTATTGGATTTATTCCTAAGTATTTAATCTTTTGGGTGACAATTATAGATAGTATTATTTCCCAATTTCCTGTCCACAGATCTCTTTGCTAGCCTAAAAAAATTCTGACCAATTTTTGTTTATTGCTTTTGTACTCTGCTACTTTATTTAATCTTTAAATTAGTTCCAGTGATTTTCTTGCTCAGACTTTGGGGTTTCCTGGATCTAATCATCTACAAAATGGGTTTTATTTCTCCCTTGCCTATTTGGATACATTTATTTTCCCTTAATTGTATCATAGCTCTTGATAGGATTTTAACACAATATTGATTAAGAATAGTGACAATGAGCATTCTTATCTGATTCATATTTGCAAAGGAACTGCTTTCAGTTTCTCTATACTGAGAGTCATTGATTTTATCTGTATGCCCTAACTATATTGATGAACTTCCCTTCTATTTCTATTTTGTTTTTTATCAGAAATGAATATTGAATTTTATCAAATGCCTTCTGTTCATCAACAAATATAATTATGTAGCTATTTTCCTTTGTTTTATTTGTGTTAGATTACATTGATTGTTTTCTAATATTGAACCATTTTTGAATACCTGGTATGGTATTTTTTGTATATTGTTGGATTCTATTGACTAAAATTTTATTGAACATCTTTGTATCTACATTAATAGATAATATTGATCTATAATTTTATTGAACATCTTTGTATCTACATTAATAGATAATATTGATCTATAATTTTATTGAACATCTTTGTATCTACATTAATAGATAATATTGATCTATAATTTTATTTTTTAATGGTGTCTCTGATTTTGATATTAGGGTTATGCCTGCTTCATAAGATGAATTGAAGAGGTGTCCCATCCATTCTGTATACTGTAGAATAGTTTGAGTGGGATTGGTGTTATCTCTTCTCAGAATTTTTGGTAGAATTTACCAATGAGGTGTTTGGGCCCGGACTTTTGTTGTTGTTAAGTTTTAATGACTTAATCAATATTATCTTTTTTTATGGATCTAGTTAAATTTTCTACTTCAGTCCATGCTACTTCGTGTAGGGAGTGTGTTCCTATAAATGTATCTATTTCTTTTCTTCTAAGTGTCCAGATTTGTTAGAATACAGTTCTTTACTAAAAAAAAAAAAAAAAAAAGCCCAATACGTCCATCATGTCAATTCTATAGAGCAAAATAGAAACTGCCCATGTGCGTTTCCAACCTTATCTTTCTCCCAGGAAGCAGCTCGTGGGTTTGAGCACACGAACTTTATGATTAGCAGTCCCACACATAACCCCTTTTGCTACACGGACTGGAGCAGTTCTTTAGAGTATTGTTACCCTTTTTAATAACCGTTGATTCTGTGGCACTTCACATTTCATTTTATTGATGCCATTTTAGTATTCTTTCTTTTCCTTCGTTAATTTGCTAGCAGTTTGTGGATTTTATTAATCCTCCCAAAGAGCACACATCTTCTGCTCTACTCCCTATGATTTCTTTTCTTCTGGGAAATGTAGGCTTATTTTGCTGCCCTCTTTCAAATTCTTGGAAATGTGTTGTTGATTGTGACTGATTCTTCTTTTTACGTGTGGATTTATTGCTGCAAATTGCTTTCTAATCACTGCTTTTGCTGTGTCCCAAAGTTTTGGTATGCTGTGTTTTCATTCTCCTTTGATTTAATTTTTTCTGTACTCAATAATTTTAAAGTAAGGAATTATTCAATTTCCATGTAGTTTTTCCTTGCCTTCCTCTTATTTAATTCTAATTTTTTATTTTGTTTTGGTTTGGTTTTGGGGGCATCACTGCCTCTGGTGGTGGGAGTAGGAGGCCCAGTCTTGCTGCTGGATTTGAACTTCCAACCCAGTGGGCCGCAGTCCCACGCACAACCACTACGCCACAAGGGCTCAATCCTGACTTCTAATTTATAACCTTGTGATCTGAGACTATGCTCTGTACTGTTTTGATTTACTGAAGCCTATACTATGGTCGGTTCTGGAGCATTCTTTTGGCCAGTTATTTTTCGGTCTGTGTTTTTACATGTGAGCTGGAAAAGAAGGGGTGCTGTGCTTTTATTGGGTAACATGTTCTGTATATGTCTTAGAAATCAAGTTGTTGTTTATTTCATCTTTGTCAATTGAGTTTCTTGGTTCGTTGCTTACTTTTTTCCTAGTTGCCCTTTCTTCATTGAAAATGGTCTGGTACAGATAAGAGCTTACAACACAGGGAATCCAGGACAGATAATCCCCTCAGGATCAATAATGAGAGTATCGATACCAGGAAGGGAACCAGAAGGTGGGGGAAGAAAGGAAGAACCAAGCAAAATGATTGACATGTAACCCTCTCCCTGGGAAATGAGCAGTCAAAAAAGTGGGTGAAAGGAGACAACAGTGAGTGTAAGACATGAACAAAATAATTTATAAATTATGAAGGGTTCATGAGGAAAGGAGGGTTGGAGACAGGGTAAATGAGCTGATACCAAGGGCTCAAGTAGAAAGAAAATGTTTTGAAAATTATGATGGCAACATATGTACAAATGTGCTTGACACAATGGATGGATGCATAGATTGTGATCAGAGCTGGAAGAGCCCCTGAATGGTTTTTAAGTGGTTTGTCATATTTTCCTAACAATAGGAGTAGTGGTTGTGTGGTTAGGTGCCATCAAGTCGGTTCAGACTCACAGTAAACCCATGGACAACAAAACAGAACAGCGCCCAGTTCAGCATCCTTCTCACAATTGTTCCTATGCTGGAGGTTATTGTCGAAGCTACTGTGTTAAGAGTTTTCTTGTTGAGTGCCATCTTATTAAGGGTTTTCCTCTTTTTTGTTTTCCCTGTGCTTTACCAAACATATTTCCTTCTCCAGGGACTAGACTATCCCAATATTATGTACAAAGTATGTGAGAGGAAGTATATCCACACTTGCCTCTATTAAGTACCCTGGTCATTTGAGGGGCTACTCCCTGATTTTTCTCCCTGATTTTTTTTAATTCACTGTGACCAGAAAGAACCTGCTTAGGTGACACCACTGGGCGCACTAACTCAGAATGAGTTGCTCGATGCTTGCTGAGCATGAAAAATGCACACTACCAAAGCCCCATCCAGCAGAGCTTTTCTCCACTTGAGGGGAGGTGCCCTTCATATAGCCAGGATCTGTCAGTGTATGTGAGAAACAAGGGAAGATCCCACCTTCTCACCGGCCATCAGTGACTGTTCATGTTACCTAGCTACTATCTTGATCTTCTGCTGCTTATGAAAGCTCAAGATGGTCGCAGCATGTTAGGCCAATGACAATTCACCCATCAGTCTCACTGCTTCTGTTCAGTTCTTCTCCTAGTTAAAACTCAGCCCATGTTTTATCTTGTCCTCTGAAGCTCAGGATTCCATGATTATCGCACTTATCTCTTTCACTTGGTGTCTCATATTTGTTGTAGAAGATCTATGAAATATGTTTTCCTTACGCCGGAATAGGAGGTGATTATGATCCTATTTTGATCAAATCTGAACAAGTGAGAAAAAACAGACAGATGATTTAAGCAATACAACCAGCAAATTAACTTCATAAACATACTAAGAGCACTCCACCTAACAGCAATACAAATGTATTTTCTTTCAGCTAACAAGGATCATTATCTAAAATAGGCCTTATTTTAGATCCACAAAGCAAGTCTCACTAAATTTAAATTTTAAAACATCAAAATACCACAAAGCATCTTCTCAAATCAAAATACTATAAAATTAGAAATCAACAATAGGGAGATTGAGGAAGAAAAATAACAAATAGATGAAAACTGAATGGCACACTGCTTAAAAACTAACAGCAACAACAACAAAGTCAACCTTTGAAAAACCCTATGAAGCAAAATTCTACCTTGATACACCTGGAGTTGTCTTGACTTGGAATCAACTCAGTGGCAAATCTGTGTGTGTGAGCATATTTATATGTGATGTACTCACTTATTTGAAAGATTAATGTAAAGTTCATGTAAACATGCCAAAGTTGATTCATGTGTACTTAATGAGACTACTAGATAAAGATAACTGACTGTATTCTATCTGCCTGTTGGATTGGAGAAGAGGGTCACATTTTCTCGCTTTCGTTCTCTCAGGAGTAATTCCAGCTAACGGAAAGGTGAACGTGACTGTCAAGTTTGCACCATTGCAGTACGGCACAGCCCAGATGACAGCACAGTTATGGATCTCTCAGTTCAACGCCCAGTCTTACCAGTGCGTTTTCACTGGCACTTGCTACCCGAACATGGCATCAAAGTAAGACTTTTTTGGAATGTTTTAATGAGTTTTAACTTTTCCAAAACTCCAAACTCTTCTCTATTCCATTTTTGTTTATCTTTCTTGTTACAGAATGCCATCAAGTGCTTATTTTAAATGAGCATAAAATATGCTTTAAAATACAACACCCTACATAGAATCTTATACTAGTAGCGCTGTTGCCTCTGGAAAAGAAATAGAAAGAGATGGTAAAAAATGACTCAGAGGGGATTTTTTGAGAAGCACTTCCTTGACACTGGTTAATCCTGGTGTGCTGTTTAAATTTTTTACTGTCTACTAAAAAATTTTATAATTAAGGCCAAAATTAAATTCTTATTTTAAAGTTCAAATGTAACATTATAATTAAGTGAGTGCCTGTGCAAAGCCCCACCATTTCAAATACTTGAAAAAATGAAAAAGAATAAGTAAACGTAGAAACTGAAACATGCCACACAAAATTTTTAAATATCATTTAAGCTCAAGTCAGAGAAAAGATGTGAAATGAAATTCTTGCACCATGACACGTATTTTCTCTATTTCCATTTTTGTTTGAATGTGAGTTGATATTTTTTTACATCCTAATGTATGTACCCACCAATTTTCTGTCAGTCTCTCATGCCGTGTTGGCTTGTATGTTGCTGTGATGATGGAATGGAAGCTAAGTCACTGGTATTTCAAATGCCACCCAAAGTGAATAGATTAAGATTAAGACATCAAAGCAGGAATCAGCTTCCCACATTGAAGGATGCAGCCACTGAAAACCTTATGCATACCTTTGAAACACTGTCAAATACAGAAGGCCAAATGGATGGAAGCAGGATAGTGCCAGAGGCTGAACAGTGTGTGTGTGGGCAGTAGCCATGTGGCAGTTATGTGCTTACGTTAATTTCATGATTGAGATGTAGGGGTGGAGTGTAGCCTGTTAATCTGGAGATAGCCATTGAGCAGCCCATGAGGCCTCCGTGAGGGCATGGCTTTCTCCTGAGACTTCTGGGAAATCTCACGCTATTTCCCTCGTGGAGATGAGAAACTATCTCTCCAGTTGTTGGGAGTTAGTCTCAGAGACAACGAACTGTGGAAAAGGCAAGATGGCAGCATCCAAGGAGATGGAGGAGCCGGAGGAGAAGCCACATGGCCTTATCCTGATGGAACCAGACCTCTAAGCTGGAGGAACCATGTGGAGACCCCTGCCACCTCTACCACCACTGGATACTGTTGATGGACCCTGGGCCCTGGAAGCTAGGAGCCATGGGGAAGCCCCTACCGGCGCCGGGACTCTGCACCCACTGGCCGTGAGTCGGAAGGAGACTTTATAGATTGAGATCGGGCATTTGGGATAATATCAGACTTAAAACTTCGAACTGGACTGGGCTGGGCAGGGATGCTTTCTCAATGTGGCATTCCTCTTGTATCTAAACCGTTCTCCTATATCTACATGCTTGCCTATGATTTTGTTTCTCTAGTTTTCCCGCACTAACACGAGCCACTTGCACAGAGTGAAGCTGATCATGATGGCGTGAGTGCCTCACAGCTTGTGGGAGTGAGTGGAGTCTCTGGAATCCTCATTTGCTGATGAGGCACAGCTCAACATAATGAGCCTCAGCGGCAAAAATCTGCTAGTGATAGGAATTTGGAAGGCATCAAGTATGAATGCAGGAATATTGGAAGTCATCAAAAATGGAGTGCGTTAATATCAGTATCATGAACATTACTGAGCAGAAATGGACCGGTATTGGCCATTTTGAATCAGAAAATCACAGTTTACTATGCCAGGAATGACACAATTAGGAAGAAAGTGTTGCATTCATTAGCAAAAGATATTTTTAAAGAAGTCTTGAAATATAATGTTGTCTGTGATAGGTTTTTGTCTATTTGTTTTCAATACAAGTCATTTAAATTTATGCACCAACCACCAAAGCTAGTGATGAAGAAATTGAAGAACTTTGCCAATATCTTCTATGTGAAATTGATCAAACATGCAATCGAGATGCACTGATAATCATTGACAATTGAAAAGCAAAGTTGGATGACGAACAAGGAAGAACAGTAGTTGGAAAATAGTTCTGTTGATAGAAACCAGGTGGGAGATTGAATGAAAAAAAAATTCAAGACTAGCAACTTCTTTATAGTACAAACATTTTTCAGCAACACAAAAAGTGACTTGCACTTCCCCAGGTGGAATGCACAGAAGAAAAGATGAAGAAGCTCAATATAAGCAGCTAAAATGAGGCCAGAGGCTAGCTGTGGAACAAAGCACCTCATAAGTAAGTTCAGGTTGAAGCTGAAGAATTTTTTTGTAAGTCCATGACAGGAAAAATATGACCTTGATTCTATCCCATCTGAATTTCAAGAACAGATTTGAAATGTTGAATACTGATGACAGAAGTCCTGATGAGTTATGGAAGGACATCAAGAACATCATTCATCAGAAAAGCAAAAGGTCATTAAAGCAACAATTAAAAAATAAAACTCTAGAAAGGAAGAAAAGATCAAAATGGATGTCAAAAGAGACGCTGAGACTCCTCCCAACTGCAGAGTAGCTAATACATATGGAGGAAATGATTGCGCCAAACGGCTGAAGAGAAAATGTCAAAGGGCAGTTCGAGAAGACAAAGTCAAATATTATAGTGAAATTTGCAGACCTAAAGTTAGAAAAATAAATAAGAAAGAACATGCTCAGTATATCTTAAACTGGAAGAACTCAGTAAAAAAATTCAAGTCTCTAGTTGCACTATTGAAACATTCTATGAACAAAATATTGAATGATGCAAGAAACATCAAAAGAAGATGGAAAGAATACACAGTCATTGTACCAAAAAAGAGCCAGCCGACATCTCACCACTTCAGGAAGTAACATATAAGTAAGAACCAATGGTGCTGAAGGAGAAATCCAAGCTGCAGTAGTGAAAAACAAGGCTCCACGAATTGATGGAATACTAATTGAAATGTTTCAACAAGATAATGAAGCACTGAGAGCACTTTCTCATCTATGCTAGGAAATTTTTTTTATAAATACATAAAAATAATGAAAAAGCAAAACTGTAAATAGTTCAAGGTCTGTTGACCTCTAGGAGTGACCTCCAGTTGAGTCCAATGGGGTTTCATGCCCTGGCCCCCAAGTCTATCCTTGGCACTCCCTCAAGACCTCCATGCTCTGCTTCCCCCGCTGCTCTGCTGCACTCCCTTAGTGCTGCAGGGTCAGACCATCTGCAATCCCAACACTGTGTCTCCATTGTTGTTCCCTGTGGGGCTTAGGTCATATGATAAGAAATTTGGAAGACAGTTACTTGACCAGCTGACTAAAAGAGATCCATATTTGTACCCATTCCATAAAAAGTGACCCAACACAATTCTCAAATTATAGAACAATATCACATGCAAGTAAAATTTTACTGATGATCACCTATGTTAGAGAGGGTTCTCTAGAGAAACAAAACCAGGACACTTGTGATTTTATATATATTTATATATATAGATATATACAACATAAGAAATAAACAGCTAATTAGTCTACAGAGCAGTACAAATGGCTCAGTGCAATTCACTCTTGTGAGACAACTAATACACTGGCTGTCCTTGAAGCCTTGAGGGCCGCCAGGTGCAAGTCAAGGAAGCAGACAACTGGGTCCTCTGTAGAGTAATTCAGGCCATCGGGAGCAAAGAACAAGGCAGGTCACCAAAGATGAAGAGATGCATTTGAATGGTGGCACTGGAGAAGAATACTGAGAGTACTGTGGGATGCTAAATGGACAAACCCATCTGCATCAGAAGAAGTAAGGCCAGAGTGCTCTTAGAGACAAAGATGGCAAGTCTTCATCTTACAGACTTTGAACATGATGTCAGGAGAGAATAGTCCCTGGGGAAGGGCATCATATTGAGTAAAAGATAGAAGCATGAAAAATAAGAAGGCCCTCAAGGAAGTGGATTAACACAGTAGCTGCAACAATGGACTGAACAATAGGGAAAATTTTGAGGATGGTATGGGATGTAGCAGTGTTTCATTCTATTATCCATAAGGTTGTGATGAGTTGAAACAACTTGATGTCCCCTAACAAAAACAGAATGCATCCACTCATTAAAATAGGAGTTAAAATAGGAGTTAAAATC